>JAZHFQ010000632.1:600000-837861 GCA_038387885.1 Spodoptera picta | reverse complement strand
GTTTTCACCATCAAACATATTAAGATTTGGAATTCCTTGATGATAGTTAACATTTGGTAAATTATATAAAGGCTGCATTTCATCAAAGCACCATGTGATCTGATTAAAATCACAATTACATATTTCTTTAACTGATTTTATGAAATTTGTTACAAAATTTGACTTCCCACATCCACTTGGTCCTGCCACAATAGCAGTAAACGGATGGATAAAGTGATACATTTCACACGTCTAGAGTTTTAAAGGGATGAAATAAAAATGAAAATGTCGGTGTAAAATTACTATATATTGACAAAATTATATAAAACATATTATTTGCGAAAAACAGAATGTTTTGTATACTATTTCTAATACATTTAGTACTTATCAGAAATAAAAACTACAATTATTTTTTGCACTATTTACAATCAAACAATAAATTTTAAATATGTAATAATCTATTATATAATATTATAGTAATATCATAATTTTGCAATCAAAACAAATTTTGTATATACACACAGAAATAAAAGTATTACACTTAACGTAATTTATAATGTCCCCAAGCCAATGTATCAATGTTGTTGTCCATAATACATCGTTTGGTATCATTATATGACAAAGATGTTTTATTTATTTTTTGTGTAAAAATAGTGTGTTTGATTGACTTAAATCGAAGCATACTACAATATAATACATTTTTATTAAATAAACACGATTTGTAATTTTCCATATTCATTTTTTTGGTAACACTTTTGTTAACTCCTTTTGCTTTTGCTATAAATTTATCTTCTATTTCTAAGGCATACATTTTTGATCGCAACCCTACAAATTCCTTCAATATTTTACCATTATTCTCATCTTTGAAAAAACCTAACTTTTTTTTATTTATTTTTGGATATCCGTAAATATTATTTTCCGGGTAATCTGATGTATCGAAATAGTGAAGTAGATCTGGTTTTATATCCTCATAAAAATTATCTGTAAAAATTTGATATATCAAACTATCGGTATCGGTGTACAATAACTTAATTTTATTATGAAACTTTTTAATCATGTAGTTATAATGAAATTCATACATAAGGGTCTTAGATATATCTAAAATACAAAATCCTAAATAAATCGGTTTATCATAAATTAACTTTGTTTTCCGTAATTGTATTGCGACTAAATGTTCTGAAAATATTGATAAACTATGGAATTCTGGTTTTGCAATCCAATCCTGAGCACCTAAAACTTTACCACGATTATCCCAGTGAGTTAGTAGTTTAATGTTTACTCTTTTTTCAATATTTTCCATAGTCTTACCGAAGACAGAATTGTTCATTAATTTAAAAAAGTCTTTTTCAAAGTTTGATGTAGCTAACGTTCTCAAACTAGTATTTAAATCTATGTATTTCTTTAACCAAGAACTTTGTTTAAATTTTAAAATTCTATGTACTTTCATTAATTTAATCCCCATTTCAACGCATTGTTTTAAATTCCTGTAATGAATGATGTATTTATTTTTATTATTTAAATTAGGAACTAATTTAGATTCTTTAGTATTACCCACACATATGTTTTCAGGACATAATGGAAAGTCAGAATGCAAATCATGAAGTTCATCAGGATATTCCAAATCAACTTCTAAAACATAACCGAAATCAGAGTTATCCGACACATTATAATCTGTATTAGAATCTACCCATTCGAAACCACCAACAGGAAGAGATTGAGACATTGCCCAACCATATAAATTATTCGCATCAAAATATGTTAGATATGAATTAGGTTTTTCGCTATCATAATCTTCCATGAATTTATTATTTGCTCTAGCAAAACGATTGCTACACTGAGATACACCCCTCTAATACCAGCTTTAAAAAAAGCAATTTTGTCATAGTCTGTTAACAATTCTAATTCTATTTTGGTAAATTTTAACATTGCATCCCAACTTAAACCTGGGGCAGTATAGTAATGAGCAGGATCTAGTCCATAAGTTTTTATACAAAGCTTTCTAAAGTTTTCGAATACATCAGTCAAAAGTAAAACATCAGTTTTTAAATATAAATTGGAATAATCAGACATACTACTACACTTAAAATGTTGCCAAATATCTTTTGCGTGATTATAATCATCATTTGAAATATTTGAATCTGTGAGTGAACTATAAAATTGGTGTTGATCAGGAAGTGATGGATGTTTCAAGCAATCACTATTACACATAAATTCATAAGGATAAATACCTTTCCGTCTTAAACGTGAAAAATCTTCATTATTAGGATAGTTCCTTTTTAATTCTGTAAACTGATCATCATTAAGATTTTTAGCTAGTTGATCTAAACTACACGATAAAAATTTCAGTGAATCTACGAATCTTAAACTTACTGGTTGATTATTTATTGTTAACTGTTTTGAAAATGATATGTATCGTTCTTTGTTTTGTGGAATAACTTCAACTTTGTTATCATCGAGGTTTAATGCATGGACAATGAAATGAGCATCGTAGTGACTGAGGTTATGTAAAAATATTGGGATATGACGAGGGGTTCTGTACTTAGAACTACACACTTGATGTGCAACACCCCTAAAACTACCAGTGTGCCAATCAAAATCGTAAAACAGATCTTCATTTAACTCAGTTTCACAAATATGACATATGTTTGAATTTGAAATTTTAATTTTATCTTCATCTGATAATGGAACGGGACATTTTTGGAAACTATTTTTTTTAACTATTGCTTTCACATCTTCACAAAGGCGATTCATAAACACTTGTGCACAGTTTGACCCACTATATGTCTCATATTTTGATAATCTGTTATCATATGAACATTTAATGTAATATCCAAAACTATACACTTCATGTTTTTGAATATTAATTGTAGTATGAAATCAGCATGCAATATGAAGTTTATTTTACAAATTGTGTGTTGTTGAATACATTCATTTATCAAAAATAAGATATCGATTTTTAATGAATTTAAAAACGATTCCGGCGTTTCAAAATATTGCCCTGATTGATGTGTTTTACTATTAATTCTATATGTTAAAATTCGATTGCCAAAAGCGGTTTCAACAACTGTAACATTCGTTAATGAATTATGTGATTTTAAAAGATTATTTTTATGTGTATTGCTTTTTAAATGGTTGTTTAAATACCTTTTATTAATATAAACATGACATTTATCACATTCCACCTTATTGTTGTCAACGTCATTGGTTTCAATTGATGATGTAGAAGCTCCTTCGTCAAATTTTGCTTTCTTAGTAACCTTATTTTCATCGGCAGTGATACCTTGTTTGATACCTCTTCCAACTTGTTGTTGGCTGTAACAAAAAAGAAAATTGTTAGACAAATCTTAAAATAAAACATTAATACAATAATATTTCTTATTGAGTTTGTACTTCTAATACTTACATCAACGTTGTTTCAACCATCAAACATTGATTATACAACTCATCATCATACGATGAATTGAACAGTTCACGCTTCTCCATTTCATCACAAACTTTAGACAGCTCCTGATTGAATTCACTGTTGGATTGTTCTATATTCTCCTCAATGGGTGCGGAAAAGAAAGAACTGATGCATATTTCACTGAAGTTTTCCATTTTTATAATAAAGAAAAAAGTATGTAGCACAGTAAGTAACAGTTAAGTGTTTTGCTAGGAAAGTCATATAAAAATCTAATGAGTACACAGAAGTACTTTAAGTAAACAGAATCACATTCACTAATCCACTAATGAGTGTCATTGTTAAAAAAGTATTTTTTAACTTTTTCACTTTCTGCTATTGTCTTTGTAATATTGTATACGAGACCGTTTGTGTTGTCGTAGATGCTATCCTTATTATTCTTTACGTAATATTTAATCCTCGTGGTAGCGTGCTTCCAGTGATCACTAATTGGAATCTTGGATAGTTTCTTCATATCATACATTTCAATTTTTATGAGATGCGTCGCTTGGTCTCCGTCGTCAGAATTTGTAGAGATGTATGATACGCCATCTCTAGCAGCTCGTGCCACAGTCGACGATAGCAGCTTCTTCCTTTTTATTTTTGGTGTCACTTCAAAAAATTGATCAATCGGTTGCGATTTCCTTTTTCCTCCATCGTCTGTGTTAATAACGACGATGTCATCACTCTCTTCTTCGTGTTGGGGAGAGAGTGGCGAGTAGTAATACTGTTTATAGGTATTTTCATTATCGTCTGCGAAGTTGAATGATCTCTGCAACAACAGAGTTATCACGTTAATATCAATTTGTTTACACTTAATCTGACACACACACACACACACACGTTAGGAAACAACAACAGAAATACAAGTAAGTTTGTCAATAGAATAAACACTTACCTCCATGACCATTGATGCGTTGAAGTAAGTAACACAAACGTAGTATTGGTAGACGTACACAATCCACTGTGGTCAAACGACCATAGACTGACTGCATGACTGCAACTGTTCGATCTTATATAGCACCATTCTTATCTGAACTGTATGAGTCAACAAACTTTCACACATCGCAACAGGCATGAACTTGTTTTGTGATTCCCAAAAGAATGCGATTTAATATTTACAAATCACTATAATTGAACATTCGTATGACAACCATTGAATAGATTAGTACTGTAATAATTTGTTAATAACAGTAATATCATGGACACACTAGAATTACAAAAGCATATGAAAAAGATTCATGTCAGTCTAGAAAATAATGTTTATGCTGCTAATAGACTACCTATGTATACACATGTACCAACGTATATAATATGCAATTTGGATGCGGATGATAAACCAGGGTCACACTGGATAGCTGTACATATCGATGCGAATGGCATCGGTCAATATTTTGATTCATATGGACGAACACCTGAGCGATATCATCTTCAGTTTTTGAAAAGGAATTGTAAGAGATGGGACTGGAATGTTGATAGGATTCAGAATGATTGGACTTCAGTTTGTGGTGAATATTGCTTAATGTATTTGCTATTTAAGTTTCAGGGATGTTCAATGCATAGTTTTATGAACATATTTACAGGGAACACACTGTACAATGATATTTTTGTGGATGAGATGTTCCACTCATATTTTGTAGAAAAAAGTAATAAATTAATTAGAAAATTAAAATGAATGATTGTGTTTTATTGATGACATAGGAAATGAAAGATAATGAGGGTTACCAGTGAGTAATAGATAAGAACGCCAAAATGGTGTTCGAAGTATAGATAAGAACAATGGAGCGTTGATGAGGGTCAGGAGCACCGGAAATGAATGAGATAACAATAAATGGATTTGCAATTGATTTGCATAACGCAAAAAAGGACTGCAGAAACGTGATCAGAGCATGCCAAAACCTTTTTTTTTTTTTTTTTTTTAGGATTGGTGCGACTGATTCTCCCGGATTTGACCTGTCAAACGCGTGAGCCAGAACCGGTGAATCATCACTACTTACGAGGGCCCGAAGCCAACTACGCAGAGGCCCTTTAGACAACTTTAATCTAAATGTAATGGATACACAAACCGGCGACTATCCCTGTATGCACTATGGAAATGCACCCAAGGACAGTCCCCGGTTAGTGTAGGACTATTGTGAATAATGGAAAAAAAAATGGTAGGGCTATGGATGGGTTGTTGTGGACTGGCAAATTGGGAACTATGGATGACTATGGCACCTGCCGAAACAATGTAATTTTTATACGTAAAAATGGCAGGCGGAGACTCGCCAACTCACCGACCGGGCCCCGGGAATGGTTGCTAGATATAGCAACAGAGGGGCAACGAGAATGTGAGTGGCTGAAGGGTTAAGAAACTACCACCGCTTTCTACTCAGATCATCTGCTCCAGCCGAAGACTCCTGCATCCCTGGCCCACTCGCGACTTACGAATAGTTTCTTACCCTCCGAGCAGGATCACTGCTCTCGCGACTCCACTCTGGACGGCCAATGAAGGCAAGCCAGAGGTGGGAGACCTGTTCCTTGTCATCGTTCACTCCAGCCAGCCAATGAAGGCAAGCCGGAGAAGAAGGAACGGTGACTTCTCCCTGGAGCACTCGGGATGATGGTAGCCCGCGGGATCGCTAATGCCCGTCACCTCGCCTCAAGGTGCCCTGCGGGCTTATTATTATTATTATTGTGTCTTTACCGTTCACGGGACCACAGGGACCCGGTCATTTGGGAGGCGTACGAGGGGCCGAAGCAAACTGCGCAGAGGCCCTTTAGACAACTTTAATATAAATGTAATGGACACACAAACCTGCGACTGTCCCTGTATGCACTATGGAAATGCACCCAAGGACAGTCCCCGGTTAGTGTAGAACTATTGTGAATAATGGAATAAAAAGGTAGGACTATGGATTGGTTGCTGTGGACTGGGAAATTGAGAACTATGGATGACTATGGCACCTGCCGAAACAATGTAATTATTACACGTAAAAATGGCAGGCGGAGACTCGCCAACTCACCGACCGGGCCCCGGGAATGGTTGCTAGATATAGCAACAAAGGGGCAATGAGAATGTGAGTGGCTGAAGGGTTAAGAAACTACCACCGCTTTCTACTCAGATCATCTGCTCCAGCCGAAGCCTCCTGCATCCCTGGCCCACTCGCGACTTACGAAGTTTCTTACCCTCCGAGCAGGATCACTGCTCTCGCGACTCCACTCTGGACGGCCAATGAAGGCAAGCCAGAGGTGGGAGACCTGTTCCTTGTCATCGTTCACTCCAGCCAGCCAATTAAGGCAAGCCGGAGAAGAAGGAACGGTAACTTCTCCCTGGAACATTCGGGATGATGATAGCCCGCGGGATCGCTAATGCCCGTCACCTCGCCTCAAGGTGCCCTGCGGGCTTATTATTATTGTTATTAAAGGTGCAACATGTCTTCTCTGTCAAACCACAAACAACTTTTAAATCTTAGATAAGAAATATTTTGATTAACTTTCAAAATTGCCTTTTTAAAGTTTCACGTAATGATTTGACTACCAAATAAATAAATAAAAAATACTTAAATACATAATACTTTGATAGAAACAACTTATAAACCAAACGACAAAGATGTTCAGACCTAAATAAGTAGGTACTACTAGGTACATACCTACCTATAACCTTATTCCCCCATCCCACCGATTCCCACTACTTTATAAAAGCACTGTAATGATTAATAGGTAACGATACTATAGTATTCTTTTTAACCCTTAAATTGTTTTTGTCCGTTCTATGTGACATACAATAAAAACGCACACAAGTGTAATTTGAAGCGACGGTTGCAGCTCTCGCGCGGCATGAAGCGTCTTTTAGGCTATCCTTTTCACACTTACGCGTTTAAATCAGCTCTCTCGCTCGTAAGGAGTGTTGTGTCAGTCATTTCAAATATTGCAACGGTAGACTCAGTTTGCGCTCGTCAAAAATATTGTTATAATGTAAGTATTTGATTGATTTTTACAAATGTTATGTGTAACTTTGTTAAAATAATCATTTATTGATTGAATTCAATTGTTTTTACCACGATAAAATTGGTTTATTTTCTTAAAAATTTTAATAAATCCAGATGTCATTTCTAACGGACATTGCCAAATAGGTATCACAAGGAGTAGCTTTTATGTTTGTCATTTGTAACGGACATTGCCAACTAGTATCTTGTTAATTTACGTCACATTTTTTACAGTAAAAAAATAATATTAACGGTATTCGTTTCAGTAACATGCCGAAAGCTTGGAGATCTAAGAAGATTCTGGCTCTGTTACCTCCTCCAGATTCAGAAGGTTCGGAATTAGAATCTGAAGATGATGATGAAAGAAGAATAGTAGCACGTGAGTACTTCAGAAATGACTTCAGTTGTTCTTCTTCCGTGAGAAGTATTTCGTCTGAAATGTATGACCTACTTCAAGATCTTAGTGACTTAGATGAACCAGAGCCAGAATCAGGAACTCAGTCAGGAAAAGACAATCCGCTCGTAAATCAAAATGAATCCCTACCATCCACATCATCCTCATCTTCGTTTGTAGCTAGACCTCAAAATCTACCTCCATGCTTTGTACCACCTACACCATCTACAAATTCCGTAACATCTCCACTGACACCAAGTTCAGCAACAACACGTCGTCGTACTAGACAAATCGCTAATATTGAGTCATCATCATCAATGCTTCATCCAACAGCACCTGCTGTAAAAAAGCGTAAGCTAAAACAATTAGGATTTACATTTAAGAAAACCAAATATACAGGAACCGTGGAAGTGGATACAAGGGTTACTTTTGCAGAACAATTTGAAGTTAAGACACCGCAACAATATTTTAAAAAGTTTTTTAGCGACGAACTATTAGATTACATAGTAGATATGACTAACCTTTATTCTGTTCAAGATCAAGGTAAATCTATTAATGTTACCAAAAAAGAAATAGAAATAGTACTGGGTATTGTCATTATAATGGGAATTGTTAAGATGCCAGCTATCGAAGATTATTGGAGTAACGACCTTCGTTTTGAACCCATAGCATCTGCTATGGGTATCAAACATTACAGAACCATCAAACGCTTTCTACACTTTTGTGATAACACAAATGTAGATAAGAATGACGGCTATCACAAAGTTTCTGCTGTGATGGAACATGTCCGTCAGCAGTGTCTCAAATTGGAAGAAGAAAGATTATTTGCTATTGACGAAATGATAATACCATATAAAGGGAAGAAAGCCGGCAATCGGAAACAATACAATCCCAAAAAACCCCACAAATGGGGTTTTAAATTTTTAGTTCGGGCGGGCACCTCAGGGATGGTATATGATTTTTTCCCCTATGATGGTGCAAATACCTTTCAGCGAGTACCATTTACAGAATGGGAAGAAAATTATCTCGGCGTTGGCGGCAAAACGGTTGTTAGATTATGTAAAACTATATCTAATAAAGTTCTTTCCACAGTTTACATTGATAACTGGTTCACTTCTTTAGAATTGCTTCATTACTTGCGAAACGAGTTTGGTATTCTATCCTTGGGAACAATAAGAAAGGATAGACTGCGCAATTGCCACCTAAGTAGTGATAAAGACATGAAGAAGAAAGGTCGAGGAACATATGAAGTTGTGTGCGATAACGGCAAAAGATTGGCAGTTACAAAGTGGGTAGACAACCAATGTATACACATTGCCAGCTCCTTTTGTGCCCAAGATCTTGTCACTACAATCGACAGATACGACAAAAAAGAAAAAAGGCGAGTTTCTGTGTCCTGTCCACATGTAGTCAAAGTGTATAATGCACATATGGGTGGAGTAGACATTGCAGATATGTTGACTGCTTTGTACAGGATACGCATGAAGACGAGGCGCTGGTATTTATCAATTTTTGCCCAGCTTTTGGATATTGCACTCAACAATAGCTGGCTGTTACATCGTCGTGATTGTATGCAAAATGGAAACGAAAATAAATTATCACTAAAAAAGTTTCGCATACAGGCTGCTCTTGCACTCATGACAACCAACACCAAATCTCAATTCCCAAGAGGAGCACTTGATCCTGGGCCTGATACAATTACCAAGCCTTTTATACCTTGTCCTGTGGATGAATCACGCCTCGATTGTTTTGATCATTTTCCCGTTTATACGTCTCAGGGGCGATGTCGTTTGTGTAAGAGCGGAAAAACTATGGTGTTGTGTTCAAAATGTGAACAGAGACTGTTTCACAGTAAAAAAAAATTGTTTCTTATTATTTCATAAAAATAAATAATTATCTTTTTGTTTTGTTTTTAAACGTTTATTTTTTGTTACAAAAGGTGGATTTTATTTTGTTAGAATTTATTAAACTTTTATTTTGTAATGCGAGTAGTCATTAGTATTATATTTAATAGTTCCTAAAGTGTAACTTCATCTCAAAAATAGTTGAACGACTTATGTTTTTAAAACATTGTCAATTTAGTTTAAGTTTTTTTGTTAACATGTAAACCTGGTTATGTCCGTTTCATGTGACACATACAATGTGATCAATGTTTATAGGATGGCTGGCAATGTCACACACACGTGACATTGAAAACAACATAGTTAATATAATATATTTGTTTAAATTTCATATGCGTTTTCTTAATTTACCCCAAATAAGAAATATAATTTAAAAAAATGTAAAAAAAAACGTTTTATTGAGAGACTGCCAATTTAAGGGATAACATTATGTACTTTTTTTATTTGATGGACTGACGTTTGACAACTGTCTCGCCTGGTGAATACTATATTAATTAATACCTTTAATTATAGACAAACACCTTTAGGTAACTACCGATATTACTTACGTAGGTACATAAACACAGATTGTCTACAAAAACCACTAATTTTAAAAAGGCCGCCGACTTTTACTTGCACAATAATTGAACCCTAATGTGATTGTACAATTTTTACTTTGTATTATTTTTGTATTGCAAGTCAACTTTGTAATATACTACACACTGAGACATTAAAATTAGGTATTTTATAATAACTGACATAGCAGTCCTTGTACTACTTCAAGGGATAAATAAGCCAAATAAGGTCAGAACTAAAAAAAATAAACCAAAGGAATTCGTAACTAATAATACTCGTTGAATACCGTCATTATAGACACAATTAAAGAACAATAGGTTGCGGTCACCGGTGTCCGCTCGGTGTTTGACAGTTTTTTTTTTTTTTTAATAAATTAAAATTGAATTTCTCCACGGACTCGTGTCCGTGCCCTTGTCATATTACAAGTACATACTTTCTATGGTCAAATATATTTTTTTTTTATAAAGATCTTACATGCTACGCCTACCACTATACTACACACAATACTTTATGTTGTTACCTAATTATTATAGTCTTATTATCTTAGACTAACCCTACTGAATCAGCCCACCAGCACGATGAGCGAGCCGACCTGTTCCAGCAGAAGGCACCCGTTCACGGGTATGACGTGTAGGCCAGCAATCGGTCCGATCAACCATTTCGTAGGGAACGGAACGACCCAGCCCACAGCGCCACCGACTGTAGAACATTTACGAATGCATGACGTCCCCGCCCACGCGGCAGTAAGCTAATTGCAGTAGTGCTAGTGGTTTTTATTAGTCTTATTAATAAACTAACTTTACATTAATTACATTTTTAATAAATACAATTTTTTTTTTGCGAACACACCAAAACATCTATACAACAACTCTAATCCATGATTTTTTTTTTTTCTATATCTGGACCTTTTCAGCAGTTGTGCGGCTTTACGAACCGTCCCCACCCAGAAGAGCGCTCACGACCAGCGCATCTCTATTTTTTATTGCCATTTTTAGGTTATAATCCAGGATTCCCTGCTCACCCTCACCCAGCGCCCGTCTGATTATTTTGCTGATTGCATCATCATTTATGTCCGTGTAGTAGACACAACTGTCTACTACACGACAGACTGTGTGTTTGACAGTTAGAACCGTTTACCTAAACCTTCTCTGTACTTCTACAAACAATACAACACCAACATTAGCAATTTTGGTCCAGCCCTTTTCGAGTTTTAGCGACACTAACGAATAGCAATTCGTTTTTATAGTTTAATAGATAGAAATAATATAGGTATATAGATTATATAGATAGATAATATCTATCTTCACGTCCGGCTTGACCACCTAAGCCACGTGGGGGGCGGACACTGATAACTGTTAATACAGTTAAATCACTACCAGTGACTAACGAAGCTCTAGTGCACCTTCAAGATGGAGAGAGAAATAAGGAATTCTAGTATAGGGCCGCTTCCCGGGGGCGATCGCCGGGGCACGTCTGGAGCTGACGCTGGACGTCTCAGCATGCGAACCGTCAGTGGCTCTACGCTGAACAGGCGGGCTAGAGTCGGGGAACCTGAAAATGCTACTGCCGAACACAACCGTCACGCCGAGGATGCTTTGCAATGTGGGTCTTTGACCCAAAACGTTGCCGGTACCTCCGCACTTCAGACCACGACAAGTTTAGAAGATAATTCAAGAATAAGAAAGTGGTCAATAGAAGAACAACGAGAACTCATGTTTTGTTATTTTAAATCGAAAGCAGAAGGACCAGGATATCTAAAACGTCTTTACAATATATTTAAACAAAGGAATCCAAATAATCTTAAAGCTCATAAACTAGATGGTAATAAACTTTCTAATCAAGCCCGAATAATCATTAATGGTAAAGCCATATCTAAGGAAGAATTAGTATTAATTAAAAATAGAGCAGAACAAGCAGTGGATACAGTTAGCTTAATTTCCGGACACTCAACAACACCAACGCCCATTAATTCTAGATCACAAACACCGATATCAACCACACAATCACTAACACCTAACACAAACCCACACGCACTAGATCAACTGAGCAATATGCGAGAAAATGAAGAGATACATGAAGACAGTAGAAGAAAGTGGACTATTGAAGAACAGCATGAACTAATGTTTTGTTATTTTAAAGCTAAATCAGGTGGCACAGGCTACATTAAAAGATTCTATGATTTGTTCCGGTCTCGAAACCCTGATAACCCAAAAATACACAGATTCGACGGAAATACACTTTCGAACCAAGCTCGTACAATACTCAATCGTAAACTTATATCAGACGAAGTTTTAGCCCAAATTAAACTCAAAGCGCAGAACTTAACTATAGACCCCGTGAATGACTCCCCTGTAACTGAAATAATTTACCAACCAGACCCGATTACAATTACACCATATGAAGAAACAAACACGGAAAATCAAAATAGCACTGAAAATGTAGATATTAATGAAAATCAGCATCCCGTAATAGTAGAGTTTTTACAAATATTAGCTGAAACTTTCTACCTTTAATGTCGGTACATTTAAGATAGAAAGTTTTTGCCAAAACCAAAATTTACAAAGCATTTTATAGCAAACATGCAAGTAATAAATAAATATCTCCCAAATGTTTTAGAATTTGATAATTCGTTACGTCATTTAAACGATGTTATATACGCAGTTGCTACAACTTTGATAAAAATCAATCACCAGACTCCATACACATTAAACAATAAACCAAAACCCAAAACAGACCCACCGTGGAAATTAAGGATTAAAAATAAAATAGAAGATTTTAGGAAAGAACTAGGTAGGTTAACAGAAATTAAAAGTGAAATAAATAGTAAGAAGTTAAATAAAATTAAAAATAAACTATTCGATAAATACAATATTTTCAGTGACAACGATCGTGATAATGCTATGGAAAAATTAAAACAAAAAATTAAAGCACTATCTGCTCGGCTAAAGAGATACGACGATATGGACAAAAGAAAGACGCAAAATATAATGTTTCAAGAAAATCAACATAAATTCTAATAATCACATACAAAACTTTTGGACATCAATATTATCGGAACCGATTAGTTACAATAAAAAAGCTGACTGGATTACAGAAATAGAAACAACAATGAACAATATTGAAAATACAAACTTAGATGAAATAAGCTTAGATAAATTACGAATGGCATTGAGGAAGGTACACAATTGGAAAACACCAGGTATTGATAAAATTCAAAATTATTATTTAAAGTATTTAACCAGCACTCATAAAACAGAGACAATAGAAGATTGGTTTACAACAGGACAAGTTATACTCATACCTAAGAATAGCGAAACCCAAGACCCGAAAAACTGGAGACCAATAGCGTGTCTTCCAACAATGTACAAACTACTAACGTCGGTAATAGCTGATGAGTTGTACACCCACTGTGATAATAATAACATATTAGCACCTGAACAGATGGGTTGTAAGCGGCGTGCTAGGGGCTGTAAAGATCATCTCATGATGAACAAAGCCATACTCGAAGACGCACATCAATCTCAGAAGAACTTAAGTATGGGGTGGGTGGATTATCGAAAGGCCTTTGATAGTGTTTCGCATGAATGGTTGTTGAGAGTTCTAGACCTTTACAAATGTCCAAACTCTATCAAGGGTTTTCTGGAGACAACCATGCCTACATGGAAAGTCGTCATGACAGCCCGTGGTTCAAATGAATCCGTTACTACTGACCCGATCTACATCAAAAGAGGTATGTTTCAGGGAGATTCATTGTCGCCACTTCTCTTCTGTTTAGCAATTAATCCCCTCTCACAAATACTAAATAAATACAAAGAAAAAGGATACAAAGTTAAAGATAGACCGATAAATCATTTATTATATATGGATGATTTAAAGCTTTATTCGAATACAAAAAACAATCTATCAATCTTAATAGACAGCACTGAGATTTTCACACATGATATTCGAATGAGTTTTGGGCTAGACAAATGTAATGTGTTGCATATGAAGGCGGGTAAGCGAGTAGAACATCAAGGTGTAGGGCACATATTACTGAGTGGTGAGGAATTCGAAAATCTGAAAGTGATCAAAGTTACAAATATTTTAGTATACACGAATCGGGCAAAATAGAACATAGTATAGTTAGGCAGGGACTACAAAAAGAATACTTCAGAAGAGTTAAACGCATAGGAAATTCTCATTTAAATTCCAGAAATTTAATTAAAGCCATTAATAGTTTTGCAGTACCCGTTTTGTTATATTCATTTGGAGTAGTAAATTACAAATGTTCCGACTTAAAAAATATAGATGTAAAAACCAGGAAAATATTAAATATGAACAAAACACATCAACAAAAAGCTGATTTAGATAGATTATATTTACCAATAGAAACAGGTGGCAGAGGTATGACTAATATAGAAATGTTATACAAAACACAAATAATTAAATATCAACAATATTTAGAACGTGAAACAGATTACATTATAAAAACAATAGCTATACACGATAAAAACAGAGATAAATATTCGATAGATAAGGAAGCGAAAGAAAATAGAATAGAACTTAAAATAAACAATAATACAACATGCGCAGATATCGAAATAAAATCTGCTAAATTAAAATACACAATAGGAAAATGGAAAGCTAAACCTCTACATGGACAGTTTTATAGATCAGTAATAGATAAAGAAAATATAGATACGAATTACTCGTTTAGATGGCTCAAAAAGCAGGCAATTTCCCCCTCACTAGAAGCTTCTATATTCTCACTACAGGATCAAGCCATTATCACCAGGCAACACGAAAGAGATGTGCTCAAGAGAGCGGTGGATGGGAAATGCCGGCTATGTGGCGTCAAAGACGAGACCGCGCAACATATTGTGGCGGGATGCGAACAGCTAGCTGGAACTTGCTACACCAAGAGACACAACAACGTGGTGCAGTACGTGTACTGGATCCTCCTCAAAAAACACAAAATGGAAACAACCAGCTTATGGTGGAAGGAACAGCTCATTCAACCGCATGTCAAAGAAAATGATTCAGCAAAAATAATGTGGGAAATTCCAGTTCAGACAGATGTCACAGTTACACACAATAGACCAGATATTAATTACATTAACAAAACTGATAATAAAACATATTTGATAGACATAACAATACCATCAGACTACAATATAGGTGCTAAAGAAATAGAAAAATTAAGTAAATATCATCTATTACAAAAAGAAGTAACCCGTTTATGGAAAACACACACTCAAGTCATACCCATAGTCATAGGAGCGTCCGGAATGGTAGCTAAAAGTATTCACAAATATTGCGCGCAGTTAGACTCCAACATTAACATCCACACAACCACCATCTTGAGTAAAGTCTTGGGGAATACTATTTATATAGACAGGGACCGCGATTCTCCTCTTCCTTGAGGGTCTCAGGGCGGGAGGATTGCGAAATACCGACTCTTACGAGTCGAGATGTAGGACATTACACAAATAAATAATTGTTATTATATAGCGCCAAATTTTTGGAATTCTAATTTTTAAAATAGGACCATATACCTCTATACCACCAATAGGATATTTCGGAAATAAAACTTTGTTTTCAAGAAATGACAACTTGATGACGAAATGACAAGAATCATTTTGCTAGAATAGCTAAGTATTCAGTTACATAACAGACGAAATATTTATTTCAATAAAAATTAAAATACCTAGTAGGTACGTTAACAACTTACCATCACCAGCCGGCTCTCACACTCAAAATTATTATTTGATTGTATTGTTATTGTATTGTATTGGAATGTTAGTTAGCGTATCAATTCTTAGTCATGTATTTAAATTTTTTGTACAATTAATTTGAATTTAGTGAACACGTAAAGGATAAAGCGGAACAGCTAAATCACCAAATAAAATAAAATAAATGAAAAACCAATCCTAGTTGGACGTAGTTAAACAGAAAGGACTCAATCCACAAAAAGTTACTTTTGAGATAATTGCGTTTAAAGTTTTAGCTGTAATTTCTCTAACAAAATGGAAAATATTTTAAAATATTTGCCCGTGGTTACTAAAAAGGTATCTTATACTTTATTTGACCGTCAACTGATTGTTAAATTTTGCTATAGATTTTGAAATAATTAGTAAAATGTGGATTGAATCCTTACAAATAAACTTATGTTTGAAAGACTGATATCTTTTTTTTTATTTCTCAGAATGGACTCAAAACTACCCATTGACTAGAAAATAATTAAATAAAAAAATATAACAAGTGTTATAATAAAAGAGTTGTATATTAAATTGAGCTTAATCATAAAGCCAACCTAATTACGTAAAAATGTCATCATAAACTTTAAAACAAAATAGAAAATACAGTTCAAAAGTTGATCAATTAACTGTCTTCCTCCAGGTCGAAATCAAGGGATGGCCCGTATCCATCAACATACTCACTGGTACAGCTGTTTACTTTAAGGCTATCCGTAAAACTCGTGACAGTCTTCGGGTATTAAAGAATACATCGATCTGAGATCTTCGAGCTTTGCTTGAGGAATGGCTTTGCCCTGGAGCCAAAGAAGGTCAAAATCTTCTTCCGAAAATTGAATCCCTTTGCTTTTTTTCGACACATCCAGGTTTTGAATTTCTCCACTCTCTAACGTCATCGTAATTAAATATGGATCTTCTTTTTTCAATAAAATTTGTTTGGTTTTCAACCAGTTTACTTTATTTTTATTTGTACATATTTTGCGGTTAACTATTTTTTTTTCAATGTGTTTTGTGCTTAAAAAATGTTGTTTATTCATTCTGATGACCTGAAGGGGATTTTTCTTTTTACAGATTTTCATGATATTCATGTATTCTTCTACGGTGTAAATGCGCTCATGATGCTTGAGCTCACATTCAATTTTGCTGAAGTCAGTGTCATTAGGCAAAAAAGAATTGCCGGATTCTAGATATTTGAAAGTTATCGTTTCAAGATTTGGGTGGCTATTGAGTACAGTTTTCAGCATCAGGATTATTTTAATATTTCTATTTTGTCCTCCGCAGCAATCGCTCCAAAGGACTAAATTCTCTACGCCATCTCTCATATCATTTTTTATGAAATTAATGAGGCACGAGCCAACTTCTTGGGCTCCTCGTCCGGCTTCACCTTCAACCCAGATGTTACATCGCCCTTGGTCGTTAGAGCCAACGTGAATCCCAGCATTGTATACCCAAAGCTGACGTTTGTAAAACACTATGTTAGTCGGTATTCGGGGTAATGGCAGCGTTTTTTCGAGATCGTAGGTAAGACATTCAAATTTGGGATCTGTTTTAGCCCGAGCCATGTCTTGAGACATTTGCTTACGTAATTCTTCCGCTCTCATTTGATGTAAATCTCTTTGTAGAATTAACTGTTCTTTTTCTTCTGGTACACAACACTTCTTGATCTCTAGGGCTAATAAATCACATTTCTTCCATGTATCTTTTTTAACGGTTTACAACGGAGATTGAAATTCGTATAAAATATATGCTTCAGGGTAGCAAAAGAGACGCATTTCTTCTCGCTGCCGTACACTTGTTTTAATTCTGCAAGGTAGATGTCGTAATTTTTTTGGATAGTCATACCAAGTTTTAAATATTGCGTGCCATTGTTTCGTTCTCTTCTGTAATGAGATTCGTATTTTGGGAGGGAATTAATGATATTTTTTACAAAATCGATGTCTTCTTCAGGAGTCTTGTTCCAACCACCTTGTTTTAAACCCCTTTTGTCAAAAACATTTGATTACAGACGACGTTTCCAGCAATATAGTAGTTTCTTCGATACTGTCGAGGTTTGCTTTTGCCGGTTTTGGTCTTAGTTAAAATATTATATGATCGAGCTTTTTCAGATTCTTTGACATTATTCAAAATAAATAACAGCTGAGCTTCATATGACCCCAATGTTACAAACCTATCTAACTCTTGTTTCTGTTGGAACAAGTAAATGACAAAGTTGCTTGCAAGTGCACGTATAATCATAGAATACTTTTGATTTTACTAGTTTGTCTTTGACATGATATGGTAAGTTCATGTATTTCCTACCCTTCTTCTCAGAGATACAATATTCTGGATGTTTTCTTTTGCGTCCACATTTGGAGCGGCCCTTGGTTTGCAATGTGTCATTATTTTCAGTAATAGGATGGGCGACTTCAGTTTCGGGTTGAACTTCAGTATCAGAGCTTTGACAAATTGAAATTATTTCACCAACCGTTATGTCATCGTAAACGGCATTAGTAACAATTAATTGGTTTTCATCGCATTCGTGTGGTTCTGTCAGTTTTACTCTGATTATCGTGCACCATAGCAACATGAGTTTGAATCAAACCCTCTGTTATAGTTTCATTTTCCGAACTGTCACTCTCGGGAATTTCAACGCTCTTCCTTATTTTTTGTTTTACAGATGAAGTCGAAGAATCAGTTTCTTACCCACTGTCAGGTATAGCTATGTATAAAATACCTGTTGGAACTACGTCATCGTTTACAGATTCCAGCACAGTCTCCGCTGCAGAAATTTCTTCCAAGCCACTTTCTGTTCATTATAAAAAAAATATATATATTCCAATATATATTTTTTATAAATAATATAAATAATTTTATTTCAGACCATAGTTTCCGAACTCATTACACTACTTGGCCTGATTCACAAAAGGGAAATAGGTAGTTTGAGTCCTTCTGAATAAAATAGAAATTAATTTATTATTACCTAGACTTTATACACAAATGTTTTAAGTCGTTTCAATTCAATCAAATGTATATGACTATCAGTCTAACATCTATTTCTTACTAACGACTTATTCTGCTTGAGTCATTTCTAAATTATTTGATATTAAATGCGCTGTTCATCAAAGCTCTTTTTCTGTAATATCTCAAGTGTTTTGAGTCGTTTCTGATAAACAAAAATATATATTTTATATCAGTAAACCTGTATCACGGAAACGACCCAATCTGTTTGAGTCTTTTCAGTTATTTAGTAAAATGATATTTCTAATCAAAACTAATTCCTAGAAAGGATTCAAACTGTTTGAGTTTATTCTGTTTAATCGACCTTAGGAACACATTCATAGCAACTTCATTACTCAAAAACAATTCAAGCGGACTGAGTTATTTCAGCAAATGCATTTTGTATGCTCTTCATACTTGTGGGTTGAGTCATAGTAGTGAAAAAACTAGTTTGAATGTACATTTTAAAGCTAGGGTTTTCATTATATGATAGATTCGACCCTCGGGAGTACGATGGCATACTTAACTCAATTTTGGCCAAAGTGTGGATTGAGTCCTTTCTGCTTAACTACGTCCAGTTCTAAAATGGAATTCTGAATTTAGCGCCAAAACTATTATCATAGACAAAACTTATCGTTTGTCTGGGTTTATCGGTTAGGTACTGTATTATTACATGCCAACTTTTACTTACTATGTTTTTTTAACCTATTTACATATTTTGTATACATATATTACAGCATGTAAGTACAGGTGAATCGTTCATAGAAATAACAATTATTTTCAAGAACCAGAAGACATTAACAAATGAAAAAAAAATGTTTTTTCGTTGTGATTTCAATCATTGAATATACCAACCCAATGAAATAAAATACTTTAATACGCAAAAGTTATGGGTAAACATTTATTGCTCGTTAAAATACACACTGACATACGACACATAAGACTCGAATACAGACTTTAACAATACAAGAAAATTCTACAGAGGAAAAACTCTTGGCGTCGCGTCGCGACTTAAGACCCGCGGAGTATTTTACGAGACATCAGTACGCGTCAGTGGTCGACGCCAGCGCAGGGCGTCCACTCGCACCGCATCCCCTCACCATGGTCACGATCGCGCGCCCATTGGCGGCCTGCGTTACGTCGCAGCCACAGAATAAAACCATAGACTAACCATAGAATCAGTTATATTTTATTTTTTACAACCCGCGCTACAATACTTATCAGAACTATATCAAATAATGTATAACCCCTATACTTATTATACTCTTTGTAATGAATTACCTAGGTAATGAAATAATGACGGCGGCGATATCTGATGAATGAAACATTCATTCATGTTAACATTGATGACAGAGCAACACACAAGGTTGCCAGGTATCCATTATAAAACTGGATACATTTTAACTTTTTGATTGACTATCTGCTCAAAATAGCGGTGCTCGGTCGGTTTTATTATTATTATTATGTATGTCATTACCATTCACGGGACCACAGGGTCCCGGTCATTTGGGAGGCGTGCGAGGGGCCGAAGCCAACTACGCAGAGGCCCTTTAGACAACTTTAATCTAAATGTAATGGACACACAAACCGGCGACTATCCCTGTATGTACTATGAAAATGCACCCAAGGACAGTCCCCGGTTAGTGTAGGACTATTGTGAATAATGGAAAAAAAGGGTAGGGCTATGGATGGGTTGCTGTGGACTGGTAAATTGGGAACTATGGATGACTATGGCACCTGCCGAAACAATGTAATTATTACACGTAAAAATGGCAGGCGGAGACTCGCCAACTCACCGACCGGGCCCCGGGAATGGTTGCTAGATATAGCAACAGAGGGGCAACGAGAATGTGAGTGGCTGAAGGGTTAAGAAACTACCACCGCTTTCTACTCAGATCATCTGCTCCAGCCGAAGCCTCCTGCATCCCTGGCCCACTTGCGACTTACAAATAGTTTCTTACCCTCCGAGCAGGATCACTGCTCTCGCGACTCCACTCTGGACGGCCAATGAAGGCAAGCCAGAGGTGGGAGACCTGTTCCTTGTCATCGTTCACTCCAGCCAGCCAATTAAGGCAAGCCGGAGAAGAAGGAACGGTGACTTCTCCCTGGAGCACTCGGGATGATGGTAGCCCGCGGGATCGCTAATGCCCGTCACCTCGCCTCAAGGTGCCCTGCGGGCTTATTATTATTATTATTATTTGGGTTTTATATTTCGACATTTCCAGATGACGACTCACTTTGTAATATTACGTTCATGATCGACAGACACACATTATATTAGGTACTCATTCCAACATTCAATTATAAACCAGGCCGGTTGCGAAGATTTAATCAGACCTTGAGCCATATAAATGTATAGCCGGATATCAGTACTGACAGCCAACCAAACTCCCAAGTCTTCCATTATATTTCTAAATGGTGACCTGGCAACCCTGAGCACAGAAATAGCTTAATAATATTATCTATGAATTCACATGACATATTCTTTCAAATTCATTCATTCATATATCTGTCAATTAATTTTTCATGAATTGCGGATAACATGTAAATGTATGTGAAATAATCACATTTCTTATGAGTAATATACATTGCTTCTGTATTTACCATTTTAAGTAATTTAATACTGTACCCTTAAAACATGGCTAGTAATGAAGAAATTACCGGGCCCATTTCCCAGGAGGATGTAGAGGCAGCGGATAAACTGAAAAACGAAGCGAATGAATACTTTAAAAGTAAGTTTTAACAATTTCTTACCACAATATGTTATTATGATAAACATCCACTTACAGGATGTTATTAAAAATGCTATTTATAACATATTGATCGTACCAAGAATAGAACAAACTTGACTGACATAACCTCAAATTTCAGAACAAAGTTACAATAATGCAATCGAGCTGTATACTAAAGCAATAGAAAAGAACCCGAAGAATGCTGTTTTCTTCGCTAATAGAAGTATAGCTAACTTGAGGCTGGAGAACTTTGGTTATGCTCTAAGCGACGCGTCGAAGGCAATAGAATTGGACAGGTCTTACACGAAGGCGTATTACAGGCGAGCTGCGGCTTATATGTCCCTAGGAAAGTACAAACTAGCGCTTAAGGATTTTGAATATGTAAGTATTAGGTTTGTCACCAGCGGGTTGGATAGTTTTATGTTTTAAAACAAGTAAGGGTATCATGACATAGGCTATCAAGTATATGACTGTATATAGCTACACAATTTCCATAACTTAATAACTTGTAAAAAATTAAAACTTCTATAAAATTAATATAAACATTAACATATAAAAAAACTGAGTCATTGGTTATTATGGAGATAAAAATATACCTTGTTAAACAGAGACATTGTCTTAATAGTATACATTGTCTTAATAATCAGGGAGATACAATAGCTAACTTATAAATACATATTTTATATTATAAAAAGTAGTATTCCATATATTAATGTACACCTTTGACTGGAAGTACTTTTTTTCTGTGTCAGGCCCTTGACCCAACCATCTAACATTAGCTTACTCAGGTTCTGAAACCCTGACCACTGATAGCTTGAATTCCTTGCACTACTAGTGTTATACTGCTTTATTATTTTTTAAGTCTATTTATTCTTTGAATTTGTATTAGTCAATTGTCTAAAGCTATAATTTATTTTACATTAATATTTATTATAGGTGACCAAAGTCAGGCCAAATGACCAAGATGCAAAAATGAAGTACACTGAATGCAATAAGATAGTTAAGAAGATTGCTTTTGAAAAGGCCATCTCCGTTGATAAGAAGGAGGTCAATATAGCTGATTCCATCAATTTAGATGCCATGAGTAAGTATTATAAATATCACATAACATACATCACATTACGGCACTTAACCCGTTGATATCCATCCCCTAAATTTGGTCATACAAAAGTATTCTCTAAACATTAGAAATAAGGTCTATAATGTAATGTAATATTAGTGGAAAGCGATCACCGGTGACCACTTGGGGATTTATGGGTTAATGCCACTGTAAGTACAATGTAACACTCATTTTTCACTATTTATGTTATGAGCCCCATGTAATAGGTGGTGAGCCTATTGCCATATACCAAGCACAATTCCGGGCTCCATGCCATGCTACTACTAAGATTTTTTAAAACCAATAATATTTTGCCTACCCCAGGAATTGAACCCGAGACCCATTGCCCGACAGTCGTACTTGTGACCACTCAGCCAATGAGGCAACATTAAAATATTCTAGTTACATAATTTAATCCATAAATCACCAAGCGGTCACCGGTGACTGCTTTCCACTAATATTACATTACATTATAGACCTTATTTCTAATGTTTAGAGAATACTTTTGTATGACCAAATTTAGGGGATGGATATCAACGGGATAATAACAACACTAAGAATCACACTGCATAATAAAATTAAAATAGTCCATAATGTTACTTTTATTAAGTTACGTCTGAAATATGATTTTATAGTTTCCTCAAAATTTTTACTTTCAATTCAAAAGAGGTATTAATGTTCTGTGGATACATTTTTGTAATTTACGTGAAATAGATGAAAAGTAGCTTATGTGTTATGTAGGACTGTGTATGTGTCTACCCCTGTAACAAATTTCATCGCAATCCCTTCAGCCGTTTTGACATGAAAGAGTAACAAACATACAAACTTCTTCATTTATAATATTAATAATAGGCTGCCTCGTTGGCCGAGTGGTCGCGAGTGCGACTGCCGGGCAAGGGGTCTCGGGTTCGATTCCCGGTTCGGGCAAAGTTTTACTGGGTTTTTAAAAAATTCTCAGTAGTAGCATGGAGTCTGGAAATGTGCCCGGTATATGGCAATAGGTCACCCCCTATTACATGGGACTCATAACATAAATAGTGAAAAGTGGGTGTTACTTCTGTGTGCACCTCTGCCTACCCCTTCGGGGATAAAAGGCGTGATGTTATGTAATAATAGGAAGTAGGTATAATCTTGATATTAAAAATAACCAGAGATTCTTCCTTTTTTCTTGATATAAATCCTATGTGGAATTGTGATCTCTTGTATCTGTAAAGTTGTATTATATGTTGTAAAACATTATTGCAATTGTATTTAAATATTTCATTCAAGTCGTCTATTAAGTTGGCAAAAACACGAAAAAGTCAAAGTCGAAGCATTTATCCTTACTTCCTTACTAATATTATAAATCGGAAAGTGAGTTTGTTTGTTTGTTCCACTTTCACGCCGTAACTACTAAACCGATTGCTTTGAAATTTTGCAGACGTAAAGTTAGAAGTCTGGATTAAATAATAGGGTACTTTTCATCCCGGAAAAATTTGATATTCTCAAAGGAAAACGAAATTATTGGTATAGATGGCGCTGTGTATATTGGTATATGTCACATAGGCTACTTTTTATCCTTTAAACCTTAACTTGGTACTTTTGAAACGTCAACAAATACAAAATAAACCGCGCATGCTGTTCATGAGGTTCGAAACTAGTAGAGCTTTTCTCAGTATATTCACGTGAGTAACCCGCGATTTTTAGTTAATTTAGTATGTCTCATGATAATTATTATAAAAATAAATACTTACAAAATAAATAATCGTCTGTCAGTGAAGCTAGAGAAATATTGACAGTTGTTGTTTTTATAATGCGAGATTTAGTGTTATAAAAGGAACAACTGTATAAAATATTACATTTATAGCCTATCCCTGTAGCACACAAGTATTATTCCCTAACTTTTCTGGTCAATCTGTCCATTGTTATTTGACTTTGTGTCATGTCCTAAAAATAACAATAAAAATATATCACCACAGCTGGTCTGAATAAGATATGTGCAAACAAACATTTCTATTTGATTTCTTTAAATTAATTCCCGGGGCGGGCAAAGTAGTATTGGTAGTTAGGCTGGCTAGTTTTTAAAAAAAATCTCAGTACCTAGTAGCACGGAGTCTGGAATTGTGCCCGGTATATGGCAATAGGCTCACCCCCTATTACATGGGACTCGTATCATAAATAGTGAAAAGTCGGCGTTACATTGTACAGTGGCATAATGTGCACCTCTGCCTACCACATCGGGGATAAAAGGCGTGATGTTACGTTATGTAAATTAATTACTAAAGGTTTAGTATCTACCTAGAAACTTTAATTGGTTTAGTACCTGTTCGGTATCTATTAAATATATCAATATCTGATTGATATAAATTGCATGGTAATGTTATTCTGATAACAAAATATTTTCGTTCATTTATCTCACTGTGATTATTTTTATGTTCACTCTTTTATTAATATGATGTGCTAACAAAGGTCCCATACTTTGATAATACGCTTTTAGTGATTGAAATGGTTTTTAAGTTACCATAATATTATGATGTTCTTCAGAAAGTGTTTTAAATGTGGTAATATCAAAGCCATTATAAGAATTCGTTCTTTCACTGATGTTTTGATGGTAACGGTAACTGTTATTTGCAGAATTTTCAAATTTCTTTTCTGTTTACAGCCATTGAAGATGAATATGTTGGTCCAGCACTCGAGGATGGGAAAGTAACCCTCAAGTTTGTCACTGAACTGATGGAGTTTTACAAACGACAGAAGAAACTACATAAGAAATATGCTTACAAGGTAATACTAACCTACCTATAATGTAGTGATCATAAAATATTAAACTTATTTAGATTTTCTATTTTGTGAAATATAAATATCCTTGAACTGTTTAAGTGTCTGCCCCGTTGGCCGAGTGGTCGCAAGTGCAACTGCCACGCAAGTGGTGTCGGGCTCAATTCCCGGGTCAGGCAAAGTATTACTGGGATTTTAAAAAATTCCCAGTATTAGCATGGAGTCTGGAATTGTGACCGGTATATGGCAATAGGCTCACCCCCTATTACATGGTACACATAACATAAATTGTGAAAAGTGGGTGTTACATTATACAGTGGCATAATGTGCACCTCTGCCAACCCCTTCGGGGATAAAAGGCCTGATATTATGTTATGTTATGTTTAAGTGTACTGCTTAACTCTCTGAAAAAATCAAGTGCTATATTATGGTCTACTATATTAAACTGTCAAACACCAAGCGGTCACCGGTGACCGCAACCTATTGTTCTATAATTGTGTCTATAATGACGGTATTTGACGAGTTAAATACTATAATAATATTTATTTGGCAGATACTGATTGATGTAAAAGCATATTTGCAAAAGCAGCCATCTCTCGTTGATATCAAGGTCGCAGATGAAGCCAAGTTTACAGTTTGTGGAGACATCCATGGCCAGTACTATGACCTGATGAACATATTCAAGTTGAATGGCCTTCCATCAGAGACCAACCCTTACCTGTTCAATGGTGACTTTGTAGACCGAGGTTCCTTCAGTGTGGAATGCATTTTCACACTGTTCAGCTTTAAGTTGTTATACCCTAACCACTTCTACATGTCCAGAGGTAAGATCAACCTTGTGAACCGCATGTTTTGTGGCTTGTTTGACGTGCTACTAGTAAATATTGTTGTTACCATTAACTTGCACTTTGTGGCAAGTTGACATATTATACTGTCATATAAATATTTCACTGAATTATAAGATCTTTTGAAATACATAGTTATAATAAAACTAAAAAAACCTTTAAATTAGTAAGAAGTTATAATGCATCAACTCGTTATCTTTAGCACTTTGGCACATCAGCCTAAGGACTCGTACACAAAGCTGGCATTGCGATTTTGTGCGACAAGGTGTCTCCCAGGGTGACCATTCCTTCGACGACCGTCAACCGTACTAAACGTATTTTAAATTGAAAAGATAAGATTTTGATGCGTGATGCGAATCAATTCGCAAGTTTTTGCTATGCGTAGGGGAGCTCGCACATTTTTGCGATGCGACGTTGCATTGCAATTTTGTGTACGAGCCCTAAGTTCGATTCAGAGTTCATCTGACAATTGAATGAAACTATTGCAGGTAACCATGAGACTTTAGATATGAACCGCATGTATGGGTTCCGAGGTGAGGTTTCATCCAAGTACACCTCACAGATGGCTGATCTTTTCACTGAGGTGTACAACTGGCTGCCCTTAGCTCACTGTATCAATAGCCGAGTATTGGTGATGCATGGAGGTCTCTTCTCTAAGGATGACATCACGCTTGACGATATAAGGAAGGTGGATAGGAATAAGCAGCCGCCGGAAGACGGTAAATCTAAATTATATACTTTCAGAATTGACTCTACCTTAATCGAATGATGCGCTGAGATTAAATAATATATGTTTATTACATATTTGAGAAAACTATTTATGTTTTACTATCTACATATTATGTTGCTTAAGATTTTAAGCACGCAATTTTTTTTTTTGAAGTTCCTTTCATGCAATGTACTTGTAATATCTACCACAGAAATAATAGTTTATAGTCAAACATAATAATTTCTGAATTGACTGATATTTGAAGACAGCTAAGTGTATGTTTGTATACAGGTATAATGTGTGAGCTGTTATGGTCGGACCCTCAGCCGATGTTAGGGCGCGCGCCGTCCAAGCGCGGCGTGGGCTGCCAGTTCGGGCCTGACGTCACTAACACGTTCCTGCAACGTAATGGACTGGACTACGTGATACGCAGCCACGAAGTCAAGAACGACGGCTATGAAATAGCTCATGATGGCAAATGCATTACTGTGTTTTCAGCGCCTAATTACTGGTATGTCACCTATACAATACTAGCTTCTGCCCGCGACTCTGTACGCGCAATCCCGTTTTCTCCCGTTCCCGTAGTATTTTCAGGATGTTTTGTCTCAGAACCTTCTCCTAATAATAACAAATACAATAAAGGGATTAGTGAAATCGGTCCAGCCATTCACACGTGATGCCTTGACCATGGGAAAGAGGGATTCCTTTTTATATACATATAGGTATAGATTTAATAACTCTTTGGTTAAGAATTCAAAATTCTAATTTATTTAATCACTTTTTATAACATATCTTTGCATGCCACATGAAGGCAAAATATGGAGAAACTGTAAACTTTGTTAACTCTTTCAGTCACACTTCTAACTGGTTATGAATATATTTCATTTAATTATACTAAAATACTTAAAAAACAAAGCAAAAAAATCTGAAGCATACTTCAAAAAATGAATTTCTAAGAAAAGGTGGTTAGCTACAGTGACCACTAAGACTGAAAGAGTTAATACCTACCTATGTATTATATACCCATGTTTACAAATGATTAAATGAATTTGAATTTTCTTGAATTTCTAAAAAAGCTATTATGACGGTTATGTGTCAAGTTTCCTACTCTAGGAAGTGTTGTTCGTTATGCCTTAAATCCTAAGCAATAAAGTGGAAAGCAATAAAGTATTGAGTAATTCTGGAAAAAAATAAATAAGTTGGCTGTTAAAATATCACACTGACATTAATTTTGTATGTATTTAACAAAAATATTTTTTTCGATTTTACAGTGATACAATGGGTAACCTTGGTGCTTTTATCACAATGAATGGCAAAGACTTGAAACCGAACTTTACTACTTATGAAGCTGTGGTAAGTTATATTTGTCTAACTTTCTTAAAATAATTGTTATGCTTCCTAGGACAGTGCTGCCTACATGAGGCAGACTGGCAAACAGGCTTTATTGTTCATTGAATAAAATAAAATAAGTAATTTGAAGACTGCCTCGTTGGCCGAGTGGTCGTAAGTGCGACTGCCAGGCAAGGGGTCTCGGTTTCGATTCCCGGGTCGGGCAAAGTATTACTGGGTTTTTAAATATTCTCAGTAGTAGCACGGAATCTGGAATTGTGCCCGGTATATGGCAATAGGGTCACCCCCTATTACATGGGACTCATAACATAAAAAGTGAAAAAAGGGTGTTACATTGTACAGTGGCATTAAGTGCCGTAGTGTGCACCTCTGCCTACCCCTTTGGGGATAAAAGGCGTGATGTTATGTTATGTAATTTGAACAGACAAAGCCAGGTCATTCTCTAATCTTTTGTAAGTAAAGTAATGGTAAATAATGTAAGGTTATCTTCCAAAATAACATTAGAGCAATTACTTCCGAAAGACAAAAGCATTGGAATTTAGGAGTATGAAAAAACTTGTGTCATTCAATAATGGACATCGGTCATATTATTTATACTTTGTTTGTAATTTTGACCATGTATTTGTATTATGAACTTGTGGACAGCTTTAAAGAAATATTGTTGATTTTATTAAGTAACTTGTAAGGGTTTATGATCATAATCATGAACAGTTTAGAAGTACCCACTGCTCAACAAAGTCCTCTCATCATACGGAGAAGGTTTGAGCATTATTATCACCGTATATATAAATATATATTATCACCACGCTTGCTCAATGCGGGCTGGCTAAAGAGTTTAAGATAGAGTTTTATGAACATTTATTGTTTTATATTCCAGCCACATCCGGATGTGAAGCCGATGGCGTACGCGAATTCGTTCTTCAACATGTTGTGCCAATGATCAGGTACCGCCGGTGTCGCCTGTTAGTAACTCGACAACACCCGCAAACCAAACACACGCGCGCTCCTCCACTCGTTCAAGATGACTATAAAACTTAATTTTTAATACCAAACAATAATCTCAAAATGCACTACACAGTAAAGTACTCATTTTTCACTTATATGCTATATCATATCTTAAAATAACCCCAGTTTCGGTAATTGCTGCGTTAATACCAAATGCAAATGTTAAAATGTCATCTATTGAGACTTGCGTCATATGAATGGAAAGTGTGTGTGTGGCGCTAACGGGCCCTAATATCTGTTGCCCAACAACTGCTACATTATCACTATCTCTTTCATGTACTAAAAACACAAGAAAAGCATATTATTTTATGTTGTTAAGTTCTATCATTTGTCTACAATTCGTCTCAAGTTCGTCAAATTTGTTAAACAATACATAGTGGCATCACACTGGTTTCAAACCAATGTTGTCATAAAACGTCAATTATTTAGGATCGGCAAAATCTGAGTGAGATAGATACTATAAGTACCTACCTAATCTTTTATAGGTACAAAAACATTCGTTAGCCATTATTTAAACGTGGCACCGCACTAGGATTTCCTTCTGCCGGTGCATTTACAACGCAAATGTTGCTTACTTAACTCGTCGAGTACCGGTTTTGTAGACACAATTATAGAACAATAGGTTGCGGTCACCGGTGACCGCTTGGTGTTTGACAGTTTAAGCAAAAATTTGTTCTATAAACTGTATGAGTTTTCCAGCCACTGCGCTAACCGTGCAAGTCAAGCAGTAGGAAATCAGTACTTAAATTATTTCATATAGGTACAAAGTAGGTAAACGTTATTTAAAATCATGTCCGACTGCAACGGAAGATATACATAGTTAATGTTATTGTTACCCTAAAATCTGCTGTATAATTATTATTCTGGATTACTTAAAAAATTCGAGTTACTCACGTAAATATGCTGAAAAAAGCTCTATTAGTTTCGAGTCACAGAGGGACTCTTCTGTCACGCGGCGACGAGTAGGCTGCGCTACGTCGTGAGTAACTCGTTATTTTTTAATTAATTCAATATGTCTCACGATAGTTATAATAAAAATTATAATCCTATTTCACATTTAAGTTTCTTTTACTAGTAACTGGCGAATAATTTGAATATTTTCCATTCGAAATGTGTCAAAATATGCGTCTGCTAAGTTAACAGTAACTTGAATCACTTATTAGGAAACAAGTCGTTTATCTTTAGAATATTACAAGTTGTTAATACGATCTGTGTTCAAATCTACTACAATGACCTCGCTTTATGATTCCACTTCATATTCTATACACTACTGAAGCGATTTGAACGAAACTTTTTGTGTTTTAGCTCAAATTGTGTCAGATAGCAAGACACGTAGAAAGTGCAACCTAGAAATAGAACTTACAGAACTGTAAGGCTTTAAAATGGAGGAGCGTTGGGTAAAATATCACATAGGTATTCTTCAAGACAATACTATAATATGTATTTTTGAGGAAATAAGAATATGCCTGAAGGATTTATAATTGTTTCTACATAGTTTTTGTTGCGTAAACTTGTTTCCTCGATCGTACGTGTAGCATAGCAATGCAATATCTTACGAGTGTTGCCAACTACTTGTACATTATACTCATAAGTCTTAGTTGTAAACTTTATTTTCACGCGCTGTTGTGACTACTTCATCGTAAGTGCATGCGAATATTTAACGGTAAATTACCATGTGGTATTAATTGATATTTTCATTACACATGAAACTTGCCTCGCAATAGCTGTCTTGAGACTTGCGATTTGTTGAGGTCATTATTGTAATGGCTCGAAAACGTACAATCCCAAGAAGATATCGAAATTTAGTGCATTGCACCGTTAAATATTCGCGTTTAGGGGCCTTTTCGCTATCACCTAGTACCATAGTGGCAATATTCAACTAATTACTGATCTAAGTCTCTTTTCATCGAAATACGTGTATACTAGGTAAAGTTTAGGTCACAATAATCCCAAAAGAATTATGTGGAAACCTAGATTTTGTGTTGTTATTATTTTAAACTTACTTTAATTATATTTAATCTCAAGAATGTTAATCTTATATTACAACAGCGCCAATGAATTTTGTTTTTATTTTTTAATATTATTTTCTGAAAAATGGATATTTATATTTACCCAGCCATTCACACATCACTGAATGATGTCAAAGATTTAATATTTAATAATGAAAAATGTATATATTTGATACTTTTAACTATAGACTTTAGCTGAACAATGTACCGACGTACAAGCTTTGCATTTAGTTAAAAATATATAACGTTCTAACATTGAATACGGACATTCTTGATCTAGAGAATAAAATCTGGATACAGGTTAATAAATGCCTTAAAAAGTTAAACAACTTTTCTTGAAGCATAGATTGCTAATATCTGTGCTATTTGCTACAGTCTATTAATGTCTCGACATCTACAATTAGTTACCACTTATTACCTGTCTAACTCAATCGTGCATTTTATTTTTATTATTCCAATTATACTAAAATGTTACTATAAGATCCAAAAATGATGATTTAAAAAAGACGAACTATTTCAACTCTTAACGTGTCTACATGTAGTTTATTAAACATTGTACACTCGCTTAAAAAACGATTGTTTTTGAAAATACGGAATGGAACACGACAAGTGCTCGGAAAATGATTGATAGACGCGTTATTATAATAAGCAAGAGTTGCTCCATTTTTTTTTAAAGAAAGTAAATAGCATAATTTTATTACGCAATAAAATTACTTTTTACGAATTATAATGACCAACGTTGGTGTAAACTAGCTTTATTATAAGAGTATGTACACAATAGATGAATAGTAATTTGAGCAACTTGTAGTGCACAATTTTATAACTGAATTAAATAATAATGAAGGTGCTAGCGAAACGTGGGAATCTTAGCAAACGGTTTTCATGATTTAAAGAACGAATGAAGTTGATTCAGTTTAAGGATTTAATGTGCACTAGAAGTTGTTCAATGAATGGTTTAGTATAATACCTACGTAAGGAGGAAGCTTGTGGATGCACAGCCTTATGGCTTCACGCAATGTGTATTGAATACTCCTGTGTGCACTTGACTTAAATTTTGTTTTGGTGGTCTGCTACATTCTAATTTCTTAGACGTTTAGCAATCTTATGAAAGGTTACCTACTATGTTGGGCTCGAGTTATTGTTAAATCGATAACAACAGCACAACAGTTCTATCTCCTATATCTTTTGTGTGTTCACCCAAATATGGTATACAATACATGTTACCGTGTAAATTGCTAAATGTCGATCAAACAAACGGATTCTAACGGGTGTAACGAGATAATAAGTTCAACAATGGATATATCGATAGAATAAGCACTGAAGTCGGCGATCATCAAAACAACAATCAAGGTAAATAAAGAATGCTCAAAAAGCATAAGGTTTTTATATAAAGTGGAAACTCTTAGATAATATGAATTATGTTAGTATAATTAGAAGTACACAATGTCAGGGAATACAATATTTATGTCAATGGTGCGGTAAAGATAGTTCAAGGATTGCATTGCCCAGCATATCAGATGATGTAGATAGGTTTTGGTGTTGACTTTAATAAAATTGTTAAATTTGTATCTTGGTGTTTTTATTTTACTTGTAAATCCCATCCTAATCGATCTGTAAAAGTTGTTCTTTTAAGGTTAAACATTGTCTCGTATCGAAGTCCAAATGCAACGTTGTATTAAATAAATAATAGTAAGACAAGTATTTATATTCAAAATGTTTATTAAAAATGTATTCTAGATTGAGGTAACATTGTTATAAATTCTATGAGGGCACGAGTTGAGTGAGCATTTTGACGACTGTCTTCTTGTCTAGTTTGCATTTGTGGTAGAGTTCGTGGCAGTCCGAGTCTGGCGACCGTCCTGCTGACACCGCGTCGAATACTGCCGTACCGTCCAGCATACGACGGACTAAAGTGTTACTGAGGAAAAAAGAGATACGGTAGTAAGATACCTATTACACATTTAAATGTTTGAATGTAGGCACTTCAAATTAATTGTTTTTAAGCACTCTGTACATCCTAAAAATGTGGTTCGACTGCCACTCTTTTACTATTTCGACATTTATCAATCTTTTCATCCAAACTCAATAGAAGTGCTAAGTCTTTTCAAAAGTACTCACTTGGACAACGAAGACAATAAAACATCGAAGTCCGTAGCGTTACCGCTGATCATGTTTTCGTTAGCCAACTGCACGTAGGAACATGCCAGCCGCTGCATACAAGCCGTCGAGTCCACGTTGTATCTGCTCAACATCTCATCGATTTTACCAAACACCTCTGATACTTGTCCAAAGTCGGTGTCCAGACCTGAAGAGAGATTTTTGTTCGTATAGAAATAATGCAGTGAACTCAGGTATTAATATTTGACTGCACGGTTGGCCGACGGGTCGCTAGGCAACGTGTCGCGGGTCGGCTTCCCATATGGAAAAATATTCGTGTTATCCACAAATTCTTGTTCCGGGTGCGAGTGTGACGTGTATGTGAAATTGGATGTATCTAACTGCACTCATGTTATGATACAGAGGAGAAAATCCGTCAGGAACATTGTTGTTTTTGTTTTCAACCTAAGCATACCTCGCTGTGCGCATTTTTTTCTTTATCTATAACACGGTAGTAAAATTAATAATTTCAAAAAATTACTTCGCCCGTATCCTCCGCCGTAGCTGTAAGACAAGGCGTGGATAATCTTAGGTAGGATGATGACAGCTCCAAAACCCAGTATAGATCCTATGAGCACTCCGCCAAGATCTATCTTCACTGGTCCGTACAGTCCCGGAGCAGTGCTGCCGTAGCTACCACCCTGAAACACAAAACACCACGAGCCACGATAATACTGGTGATATAACTATAATGTATTTAAATAATACCTACACCTGACCTACCTATAGGTATCTAAATATGAAACGACTATTGGTGGAGCGTGACTTCCAATAAAGGACTTTCGGAGTCGGTTCCGGATCGGGTTAATGATTATTTAGTTTTTCAATATTCCTTTAATTCTCAGCAGAATGCCCAAGTGATTGTCTTTCTTAATAGTAGGTATTTGCCGCTCTTCAAAGATCATCAAACTACAGTTAGAGTAACAATACTGTTTGTCTCCCAAATGTTTCGATTCTCTTACCGCTTGGTTACTCAAGTAAACTATATCATTTTTCCGTCGTCTGTACCTCATGTGTTAAGATGCGCACTGACAAATGACAATTCTTCAAGAAAAAGCGAAAAATCACAACTATGATTGTCTGTATCTAAATCACGTGCCAAATTTGAAGTTGATGGTTTTAGTAATTGTGTATTGGATGCAAAAACTTATTTATGGTGGATCTCACACCACACTAACGATACAATTGGCATTCCCTAGTAATTAAATCCTAGATATCACGTGATCCTACAAGCCAAACTCCGAAATCTTTCCTATTGCAAGACCTGCGGGTCCGATAAAAGTTTAATGTTTATATCGTCAATTTCGTCAAATAGGCTGACTTAAAAAAATAAAAAGAGGATATTCACCCCAGTGCTGCCATACGAGGATATGCCAAATCTCTGCGTTCTGTCAGCCTGATTGTCTCTCTCATCTCGGTTTTTCTCGATCCTGGCTGAAGGTTCTGCAAGCTGGTCCTCAGTCCTCTGGAAACTCGGCACGAAGCCTCTGAAATCAAAACTAGGACAGATTAAGATAAAAAAAAAGATACTTGAAAAACCTACAAGAGTTTGGGAGTCCTGTTAAGGAAGTACCCACTAGTTACAAATTTGAATCTAATCTGATGATCTTAAGCGAAAAATGCATCTTACCCATCGTTCCTGTACTCCGCTCCTGCCAGCACCAGACACGCTGCAAGTACCACACAAGACACCTTAGGACCCATCTTACCAGGCTCTTGAGTATAACTGACGTCTTCCAATTCCGCATACATCTATATACAGGGCGTTCCGTCGCGTGCCCCGACACAATGACATGGGGAAACACCATTGTCACATGTGGTCTACATTGCATAATACTTTACGACAACACGTTACGGTTCTGGTCCGAAACTGTCCGATAGTCTCAGACAAAAAGCAGGAAGCTAATTAGCTAATTCCCCACTGACTTACATTGTGCACCTCTCAACAAGTACCTGGTAAATCGTATTGGGATGGTAAATGAAAATGAATAGCGTTTGCAATTGTGTCCAATGTTTGGTATTATAATAGGATAGATAGATAGATTCATTTATTTGCCTGAAATATGGTGGTTTACAGATTTTATAACATAACAATAGTCTGTTCATCATATCTCTCCTATAAATTTGGCATGCAAATACTTTAACAAAACTAGGTGTGAAGACAGTGGGTAAAATTAAGAAACACCTGCTATAAAGTCTCTCTCTACGAATATTAATTCTACACGTTAGCGAAAGACGTGCTAGCGAGAATCTGATAGAAGCAGGTCATCTGTTCCACGTCTTATCCTCAAACAACGAATTTTCCCAAAAAACAGATCATATATCTAGAGGTATAAATAGGTACTTTTAAGTTTTAAAGTTACAGAGGGGTGGCTAATGACGTCGCGTCAGTTATTCCTTAAAAGTGAAGGTAGAGACATGAATATTATATTTGTTTTCCATTTGCCTATTTAACACTTCTGTAAAAGACAAACATCATAAAGTAGGTAATAACAAACGTTAAAATAAACGGATTGTAGTTTGGAATCGAAAATATCAATTATGGCAGCCACATTAGATACCAACGACTCGACTGAAACAGCTATCACAAATCGACATTTAATTTAGATATTATGATGTTGATTAAACTTAACATTTAACCAGCAGGTCAACCAACTGCAAAGTTCAATCTTTTTTATTAAATTTTCAACGTTATACTATTGTAACAATGTCGAAAATGTATTGAAATTTGACAAATTGGTGTAGGGTTCTACATCTGCCGTATCTGAAGAAATCATCGTGTTGTTATTCCATTCAGAGCGTGAAGACATTGTTTGACTCCAAGAACAAATGCTTGCTACCGGTTTAGCATTCTTGTTTCATTGCAAAATAATATCGTAATATATTTTGAGGACAATACTTTGCTTACATGCACTGCAATTAAGTAAGATAATCGCTATCTCATCGTTCTTTCGTTTTTTTAAACCATAACATAACATAACATCAAGGGGTAGACAGAGGTGCACACACGGCACTTAATGCCACTGTTTCGTTTTTTTTTATATATTGGGGGCAAACGAGCAGACGGATCACCCGATGGTAAGTGATCAATGCCACCCATTTTTATAAGGGGGAAAATCATCGAATGACTGCTCCCGTCTGAGTGAGGCAGGAGGGAGACTCTTACTGACTAAAAACCACCCCGTTCCTACTACTGCACTTCGAGCCGGAGCCTCGGTAACCCGTCAGGTTCTCCGCCACCCATGGAAACCCGCTGTGCTGTACCAGAGCAGAGGCATCAAAAGTGGTTGCTAGGAAAGAAAATGATTAATTAGGTCGTATGGAATTGGTTCTCGTTTCAATTAACATTCGATTTCAATTTATAGATAGTATTGAGAATTATAAAACCCACATGACATAGTACTTAGTAGATACATACATAATACATAACTTCACGCCTGTCTCCCATAGTCAACAGTCATCAGTCTTTTCATGCATGCTCGTGGCTTTAATACTTAGTAGTAATTATATGACTGCCTCGTTGGCCGAGTGGTCGCAAGTGCGACTAGGGGTCTCGGGTTCGATTCCCGGGTCTGGCAAAGTATTACTGGGCTTTTGACAGTGACAAATTCTCAGTAGTAGCACGGAGTCTGGAATTGTGCATGGTTTATGGCAATAGGCTCACTATTACATGGGACTCATAACATAAATAGTGAAAAGTGGGTGGTACATGGTAAAGATTGATGCCTAATGATTACGCTATAATTTATTTGAAAATTATAATGTGAAATCCGTGAAAGTGTTTGTCTAATAACTATGTTTATATTAAAGATATAAAACATATTTAATGTCAGAGTACTCGCTAATCTAAGAAAAGACATTATGTTCATCACAACCGTGAAAATAGTACAAATTGCCTGAAATATAGACTTAATAACACTTAGATAGAACAGTAGCGTATGTGTGACTTTGTTGTTTCAATAAAAATATTTAGTACTAACAAAACAACGTACGAGTACATGGGTACCCTTTTAATATCCAAAAGGGTAATTAGAGACATACCTATGGTGAAACAATGTATCTAAGATACTTTTAACCGATTATGTTAAGATTCCCCTGTAGTCCCTGAACATGGGAATAGGCCATACACTCTATGTTATTACTGAAAAATTTTCAACCCGGCAACCGAACTTTGCATGGCGAACACTCCACCTACAGAGTGGTCAATAATTATGGAGACCGTAACGATTACAAAACTCAGCTTCCTAATATTTTGGTGTTGCCTTCTCTATACATTCTAACACCGTCACAATAATTTCACACAAGCATATAACTTGTGAAGCGACATGTTATTTTGTCAAACAATACACGGAAACTTGTTCGTTGTCACGCTCATTAAGTTCTTTCACCATTTTAAATGAAAACAACATAAAAATTGTGACAAACAGTCTTACGGTTTGGTGCGAGCATCACAGTTTATTGGCTCAATTAAAAATGTGATTCGAAATATTCAAAATGTCGAAAGTGTGTTTTGTTTTATGTATTTTGATGTTAACGGTGAGAAGTGAGGATGTGCGCAAAAGAAGGGAAGGAAGACACAAGTTGTTCACTTTTAACACCCTAAACGAGGATATAAAGGTAATTTAGTATTTCCGAAATAATAAAAATATACAAACGCCGGCAACCTGTGACTCCTCTAATGTTCATGGGCGGCGCTGATCGCTTACTATCAGGTGATCCGTGAATAAAGTATCTAAAAGGAATATGTGACCTCTAGAAAATGGCTAAAGAAGAATTAAAAGAAAGGAAAAAAGTTTAGCGTACTCGGTAAGTGAGTACCTAGTGATGTAAAGAGTAACCCGCGATTTTTAGTTAGTTATTATAAAGACAAATAGGAACAAGATGAAAAAATCATCATTTTAAAATGGAATCTATGTGTTAACAACTATGTGTTTACACCAGAGCGTCCGTCTCTCAGCCCCTGCAGCAATACATTGAAAAAATCTTATATTTTGTGAATGTGTATTTGAAAAATTGCTCCCTAACATGCTTTACAAAGACTTTTTAGTAATTAGCTCCAATTTTAGATTAGACATGTACTTATAGTATAGAAACTAATTTTCACTACTAATTCCAGATAGATCTAGACTTTACCGTCCCATTCCTAAGCATACCTGTGAAGAAAACTGTGAATTCGGCGTTTGGACTCTTGGTATGTTGTTTTTAAATGTTAAAGTTGATTATGGGGCGTGGGTTTCCCATAGTATCACTTTTTGCGATTACTAATCTGCTCCTTGTCAGTATACCTCATAGGTATTAAAGTTCTCGCTTAAAAATAAGTGTTTCCTATTAGTGAGTAAAATGATATTTACTATATAATCTTGTCTTATATCTTACTAGCTGTGCCCGTGACTAAGTTCGCGTGGAATAGTGATTTACTGCGCTTACCCCGTAGGTAATAGTGTGATAATATGCAGCCTATATGTTGACCCGACCTGTTAGTAATAACCATACAAAATTTTAAGTAAATCCATGCAGAACTTTTTGAGATCATTCAGGACATATATGCAGACAAACAGAAAAAAAAAATAAAAATTATTGAAAACGCCCGAAGTATTCTTTTAAAAAAAATTTCAATGTACAGTTTTGACTTTTCTTCGATTTTATTATATGTACCTATAGATATCATCATCATCATCAACAGCCTGTAAGGGGGCCACTGCTGAGCAAAGCCTTTTCCCATACGGAGAAGGTTAGAGTATTAATCACCACGCTTGCTTAATAGTAGTGATGATTCACCGGTTCTGGCTCACGCGTTTGACAGGTCAAATCCGGGAGAATCAGTCGCACCAAACCTAAAAAAAAAAAAAAAAAAAAAAAAAAAAAAAAAAAAAGGTTTTGGCATGCTCTGATCACGTTTCTGCAGTCCTTTTTTGCGTAGGATGCGTGGTTCTGGAGTTATGCAAATCAATTGCAAATCCATTTATTGTTATCTCATTCATTTCCGGTGCTCCTGACCCTCATCAACGCTCCATTGTTATTATCTATACTTCGAACACCCTTTTGGCGTTCTTATCTATTACTCACTGGTAACCCTCATTATCTTTCATTTCCTATGTCATCAATAAAACACAATCATTCATTTTAATTTTCTAATTAATTTATTACTTTTTTCTACAAAATATGAGTGGAACATCTCATCCACAAAAATATCATTGTACAGTGTGTTCCCTGTAAATATGTTCGTAAAACTATGCATTGAACATCCCTGAAACTTAAATAGCAAATACATTAAGCAATATTCACCACAAACTGAAGTCCAATCATTCTGAATCCTATCAACATTCCAGTCCCATCTCTTACAATTCCTTTTCAAAAACTGAAGATGATATCGCTCAGGTGTTCGTCCATATGAATCAAAATATTGACCGATGCCATTCGCATCGATATGTACAGCTATCCAGTGTGACCCTGGTTTATCATCCGCATCCAAATTGCATATTATATACGTTGGTACATGTGTATACATAGGTAGTCTATTAGCAGCATAAACATTATTTTCTAGACTGACATGAATCTTTTTCATATGCTTTTGTAATTCTAGTGTGTCCATGATATTACTGTTATTAACAAATTATTACAGTACTAATCTATTCAATGGTTGTCATACGAATGTTCAATTATAGTGATTTGTAAATATTAAATATCGCATTCTTTTGGGAATCACAAAACAAGTTCATGCCTGTTGCGATGTGCGATAAATTTGTTGACTCATAGAGTTCAGATAAGAATGGTGCTATATAAGATCGAACAGTTGCAGTCATGCAGTCAGTCTATGGTCGTTTGACCACAGTGGATTGTGTACGTCTACCAATACTACTACGTTTGTGTTACTTACTTCAACGCATCAATGGTCATGGAGGTAAGTGTTTATTCTATTGACAAACTTACTTGTATTTCTGTTGTTGTTTCCTAACGTGTGTGTGTCAGATTAAGTGTAAACAAATTGATATTAACGTGATAACTCTGTTGTTGCAGAGATCATTCAACTTCGCAGACGATAATGAAAATACCTATAAACAGTATTACTACTCGCCACTCTCTCCCCAACACGAAGAAGAGAGTGATGACATCGTCGTTATTAACACAGACGATGGAGGAAAAAGGAAATCGCAACCGATTGATCAATTTTTTGAAGTGACACCAAAAATAAAAAGGAAGAAGCTGCTATCGTCGACTGTGGCACGAGCTGCTAGAGATGGCGTATCATACATCTCTACAAATTCTGACGACGGAGACCAAGCGACGCATCTCATAAAAATTGAAATGTATGATATGAAGAAACTATCCAAGATTCCAATTAGTGATCACTGGAAGCACGCTACCACGAGGATTAAATATTACGTAAAGAATAATAAGGATAGCATCTACGACAACACAAACGGTCTCGTATACAATATTACAAAGACAATAGCAGAAAGTGAAAAAGTTAAAAAATACTTTTTTAACAATGACACTCATTAGTGGATTAGTGAATGTGATTCTGTTTACTTAAAGTACTTCTGTGTACTCATTAGATCCAAGGAGCTGTCGCCTTGTGATGCTGAGAGAAAAACAATAGCAGAAGGAAGAGATGAGTGCGGTATACGTGTACAGAACACTTCATGGAAAAACAAAACTACAAAATTGATTGGAGAAGAAAAAGTGAAGAATATGCAGTACCTAAGAGCTGAATATCCATTTTTCAGTTCAAAATCTAGACGATTGATGAGTTTCGAAAACTGGCCTCTCGTTATGCAGCAGAAGCCTGAAAATCTTGCAGAAGCCGGTTTCTTTTATACTGGCTATGGAGACAGGACCAAGTGTTTCCATTGTGGTGGTGGTTTAAAAGATTGGGAAGATGACGATGATCCTTGGCAGCAGCATGTTCAGTGGTTTAGTCAATGTGCTTATGTAAAGTTTAAACTCGAACAGTGTTTTGTTTAAGATTAAATAGGGGAGGTATATAAAGAAATAAAAAATAATATATTGCATATAATTTGTTTTATTAATTTTATAATGTTACATTTAGTTACACACACACAAAAATGCATTAAGCATTACACATATATCTAAAACACAACACACATTATAATCCTAACTACTATAGTCTACAGTAACATTTCGATTTTTATCTATTTCAATAATATTGTCAAACTCAGCATAAACAATACAGTTAATTGTTTGTATTAGTGAGGATTCAAATCGTACTTCTAATCTTACACTACCATGCTTTATGAGATTCCAATGGGCTGATGAGTTAGCTGATAAATCAGGAGTTAAATCAAATGCTAAAAGACAGTAACCTTTGGCATACTGTTCACGAGAGATTGCATTTCCTTCATTAAGAAAGTGAATACCAGTCCCCGAGAATAGAGTATGATATGCTGATGTAAACATATTATTATTAAAAGATGGTTGCAAAGCTTTGGAAGGTATTTGTTGACCATCAATATATAAGCTGAAAGAGTTAATACCATAGTTTTCAAAGTTAAATGGATTTTTAGTAAGTGAACCATTAAATGCGGAATTATTCACAAAACCAATAATACATCTTTTGGGTACCTGTCCTAAGAATATATTATCAAGAGTTTTCCCTTGAACACCCGATGGAATAGTTAAAACTTTAACTTCAGCACGAGTTATAGGATATTTAGCAGTGGTAGAAGCTAAAACTTTCTGATGTGCGAGTAATACACTTGGATTAATTCGTGCTCTTCGAACAATAAGAGTTGCATCCGTAATGCAAACTTTAAACTTTACATCATTTGATCCAGCAATTAAATTAAAACTCTCTCTTGACCGAACTAATTTTACACTCATTTCAACGCCATTAATTAAAAATTTATCTTGATTGAAAATATCACCATGAAGATGACCAATCATTTCTACTTCCCTGCTTTCATTAACTAATTCCTGTCTTTTAACAAATCCAATGTTTTTACCATCTGTGGAATCCATTTTTCCTGCTGTATCATCATACCAAAGACTACAAGTAAGATGAGATTGTTTAGCAGCAGGTGCATAGTTTAAAAGGGTTTCCATGTATGCTCGATAAGCATAGGTATTATTAGGTGGTGACACAAGTTTTTGGTTTAAATAGATATCGAGTTGACTAAAAAGTGAATGCAACCAATTATTTACAGGTGCTACTGCTGTAGCTGATATCAAGTTTGTTGAATCTTGATTTAATACTTTTGCCTTTATGTGGAGTAATGTATGAGACAAATCTATGTAGTCATCGCCTGTTCCAGGAACTTGAAACTCGATAGGTCCATCATCAGCAAGAGATGAAATTGGTTTATAATGAATCCACAATCCATTTTCAATGCTTGTTTGTGTAGACGGTAATGCAAACAAATCTAATTCTGACTTAACGCACTCACAAGAATGATTATGAAGGAAAGACATACTTAATTTGAAAATATATCTTTGATGTTTTTTGGTTTTCGACCAAGTTTTTTCGTAGCTTTCACTTTCGCTGTTAGTGGTGGAATGAACGAGGCCAATCGTTTTCTTTTAGTTATATACCCAGATCCTGTCATGTTAAATCGATCAATTTTGTCATCAGCCTTTCGTTTTAAGTTCGTACTAACTTGCTTTAGACGATTTTTTATTGAGGCTTCCATAGGACGGGCTTGAACCATATCTGATAAAAGTCCTACTCCAGCATTTAATGCCTCCTTACCAACCACTCGAACACCACTTGAAAGTAAAGGTAAAACTGATCTAAATAACCCTCCTAAGAAGCTCCCAATACCATGACCACGTTGGTATGGTGAACCCTTATAAATTACTCCAACTCCTGATCCAGCTTGATGAGAATAATAATTTTCGTATGGACATTTATGATGATCCTGATGAGAATACATTATTATAATTTGTGGAAATGTAGTTTAATACACACGGTTCCAAACTGGAATGGGATTTTTTGTCCTGTGCTCGATCTTATATCTATTTCTAACGTATCGAACTCTCTTCGCATAACAGGTAAGTAGTGAGGTGGAGAGAAAATGTGCATTTTATTCGCACCATAAATGTATTTTGAAGGATCTAATGAAATGACTCTTAATAGCGGAGTCATAACATCACCCACAATCTGAGGATCGATAATATCGCAATATAGAAATAGTTGTGATGGTAACCCTAAGTGTAAATTAGCAGGACACTTCCCAAAATTTCTGTCTAGGAGATTTGTATTTGGTTCATAACCTAGTTGTAAACTTAATTTGGGTGATAATGTTATGGAAGTTATATTTTTATCCAAAACAGAAACAGACACAAATTTTGTTATTTCATCATAACGAAATTTCAAGTTCTCTCTGATACTATTTAACGTTTTTAAAATATGTTCAACGTTATCGTAGTTGGTAGCGGGAATATGTTTTTTGTAGTACACTGTTGATGGTTTATCTTCATTAGGCATTATCATGGTTTTTGTGATGTATACAACATTTTCATGATCTTGAACAGTAAACATGGTGCATGGATATTGAAACTCGACAACTCCAACCGACCATTCACCTTCTAATTTCATAGCTTTTGGTAATTTTGTTGAAAAATTTGTGGTCTTGTTATCAGGAAAGTATTCCATTGAACTATTGCTGAGCAAAGTTAAATAAAAACTTTCTTTATTCATATTTCTTGTAAACTAGAAGCTAAAATCCAACTGTTAAATTTATCTGGATAACCTCTCCACTTCACTAATACTTCTTTTCTGTTACCCGAATAACGAGTGCCAATTATTTTATGTATTTTATATTGTGAGGTGGGGTTGTAAGTGACCTTCTGTAATTCTCTTTCATAAAAAGTACCAACTATTGGTTCATTTTGTAAATCAGTTATTGTATAAACAATCCATGGAGATCTATCAATTATTGAAGATATAATAAATATTTCATCACTCCAATTGGATTCATATCCTTTTTGAAAAACATGTTTATATTTAGTTATTCGAACATAATCACCCACGTTGAAATTTGGTTTAGAATTTTCTAAAGAAAGTTTGTTTGATCCTCTATCATAAAGATTAGTCCAAACTGTCATAATATTGTTGGAACTTACATCACATGGGCACATCTTAATACTCGAGTGAATGCTGTGATTATAAGAGTATATTAAATCTTGTAAAACATCGACATATCTATAAGTATTATTATGAGTGAAATAACGCCACATTTTCATTTTTAGAGTTCTTTGAAATCGTTCAACAATACTAGCCTTAATATCAGGATTGTTAGTGGTATAGTAATTTATCTTTTTGGATTTAAAGTATTTTTGTACATCTTTTGAAATAAATTCTGTACCTTTATCAGATTGTATGTGAGTAGGTGTTGAATTACTTTCAGTAAATATACTTTCAAAACATTCTTTAGTTGTTTCTGAGTTTTTCTTTTTCATTGGTCTTGCAAAAGCATATTTACTAAATACATCAATAACACAAAGTATGTAGTTGAAACCATCATTATATTGAGCATAAGTTCGCATATCACTTAAATCAGCTTGCCACAACTCATTAATGTTTGATAGAATGTACCTATTACGCGGGAATTTTTTCCGAATGGGTTTATGTAGTGTATATGTTTCTTGTGATTGTAACCATTCCTTTACTTGCTTTTTATCCATTTTCTCCTTCATAGCTTTTGATAATTTATCAATACTACCAAAACCAGCGGGGTTAGATGGATCATAATAAATCCTGTTAATTTCTTCTAGTACGGGGTCCATTTTTCCCAATCGATCTTTTTACGTATTTTAGTTATAGATCTTTTATCTCCACTGCTCGGTGTAGAAAACTCTTGAACTTCAATCTCAGAGGTTTTGTTCAGATCTTTTGCTTGAAGTTGGTTAATAAACTCACATCTCTTTGGATTTCCAATATAAGTAAGTGGTACTTTAATATCTTTTAATGCTTTAGCAAATCTATCCCACCCTATCGGATCACTTTTTTTAAGGGTCTAAGTGAATCATTTATTAAATCAACAATATTACTTCCTGGAATTTTTTCATTATCAATTATGACTGTGCCTTCATTGTCCCAACGTATTTTACTTTTACTTATTCCAATTAAGTTTAATAATGACTCACCTTTTTTATTATAAGTTTTTGGAATTAAACTGAGTATTTGTGTTGGTGAATACAGTGGATTTGCTTCACTTTCTATACTTTTAATAGATCCTTTCTCCTCTAACAAAGATTCAGCATCAACTGAACTTTTTAGATCTCTATCTTTATTTTTAAAACCAATTTTAGATCCATTTGAATCTTCATTAGATGTATCAGAATAAATTGGTAATCTGAGTGGTTGACGATCCTCTTCGGTAAAGTGAAGGTATCTTTGTAGTGTTTGTAAATATAACATCCACTTCTTTCGGTCTTCCGTCTTACTATTCATAATATTTTGCATTTCAATATCTAGTCGAGACAAATTACTAGTAACCTTATTTTCTTGTTTTAATTTTTCAATCAATCCAGGTTCAATAAGTATCATTTTCTTAGCATTTTCCATGTTAACTGGCTAGTCCACTTACTAATCCACTCAATATTGCACCTAATATTATTGGTAAGAAAGCCCCTCCTTTTTGTATAATAATATTTTTTCTTAGTTTATGTGTACACTTATGCACCAGTTTACGGAGTATATTTTTGTGTTTATTCAATTTTTGTTTATCTTGATCTTTGAGAGGTATCTTTCCTTGTAAAACGTTATGAATACATTCACAAATACAATTTATTTCTTCTTCATCACACGTTTTAAGTAACGCTCTTTGATATTTTGGTTTAAGCGTATGCAAAGCGTTTAGCAAATGTTTATGCGTGGTGAGTCGACGATGCATCATTTAGAAATGATTTGAATTGTTTGATTCTTGGTGTATTTAAACTCTTTCGTGGGGACGTAGACTGTGCAGTAACCATTAAATGGGAATACATTTGTCTTGATACGACAAAAATCATTTGTATTCTGTTTTAAATCTATCATTAAATATCCATGCGCTTCGAAAGTTGCATCCCTGTAGGCGTCTTCAATGAATTTTGGGTTATCTGGTGACACTTGACGTGCTAAATATCTTATTTGAGTTTTATCTCGAGGGTTTTTAAAATAAATTATATAACTTGAGTTTAAAGAAATGTCTCTTTGACCTTTACCTTGATGAAATAAATTTTGTGTTAAATAAAATACACTAAGATTCCTGTGATGACTACCTTTTGTAAATATATCCACAATTCTTCCATCAGACTCTCTCATTAGATCATCAATAATAATAAGGTGTGGGTTTTCACCATCAAACATATTAAGATTTGGAATTCCTTGATGATAGTTAACATTTGGTAAATTATATAAAGGCTGCATTTCATCAAAGCACCATGTGATCTGATTAAAATCACAATTACATATTTCTTTAACTGATTTTATGAAATTTGTTACAAAATTTGACTTCCCACATCCACTTGGTCCTGCCACAATAGCAGTAAACGGATGGATAAAGTGATACATTTCACACGTCTAGAGTTTTAAAGGGATGAAATAAAAATGAAAATGTCGGTGTAAAATTACTATATATTGACAAAATTATATACCTAAAACATATAATTTGCGAAAAACAGAATGTTTTGTATACTATTTCTAATACATTTAGTACTTATCAGAAATAAAAACTACAATTATTTTTTGCACTATTTACAATCAAACAATAAATTTTAAATGAACTATTATATAATATTATAGTAATATCATAATTTTGCAATCAAAACAAATTTTGTATATACACACAGAAATAAAAGTATTACACTTAACGTAATTTATAATGTCCCCAAGCCAATGTATCAATGTTGTTGTCCATAATACATCGTTTGGTATCATTATATGACAAAGATGTTTTATTTATTTTTTGTGTAAAAATAGTGTGTTTGATTGACTTAAATCGAAGCATACTACAATATAATACATTTTTATTAAACAAACACGATTTGTAATTTTCCATATTCATTTTTTTGGTAACACTTTTGTTAACTCCTTTTGCTTTTGCTATAAATTTATCTTCTATTTCTAAGGCATACATTTTTGATCGCAACCCTACAAATTCCTTCAATACTTTACCATTATTCTCATCTTTAAAAAAACCTAACTTTTTTTATTTATTTTTGGATATCCGTAAATATTATTTTCCGGGTAATCTGATGTATCGAAATAGTGAAGTAGATCTGGTTTTATATCCTCATAAAAATTATCTGTAAAAATTTGATATATCAAACTATCGGTATCGGTGTACAATAACTTAATTTTATTATGAAACTTTTTAATCATGTAGTTATAATGAAATTCATACATAAGGGTCTTAGATATATCTAAAATACAAAATCCTAAATAAATCGGTTTATCATAAATTAACTTTGTTTTCCGTAATTGTATTGCGACTAAATGTTCTGAAAATATTGATAAACTATGGAATTCTGGTTTTGCAATCCAATCCTGAGCACCTAAAACTTTACCACGATTATCCCAGTGAGTTAGTAGTTTAACGTTTACTCTTTTTTCAATATTTTCCATAGTCTTACCGAAGACAGAATTATTCATTAATTTAAAAAAGTCTTTTTCAAAGTTTGATGTAGCTAACGTTCTCAAACTAGTATTTAAGTCTATGTATTTCTTTAACCAAGAACTCTGTTTAAATTTTAAAATTCTATGTACTTTCATTAATTTAATCCCCATTTCAACGCATTGTTTTAAATTCCTGTAATGAATGATGTATTTATTTTTATTATTTAAATTAGGAACTAATTTAGATTCTTTAGTATTACCCACACATATGTTTTCAGGACATAACGGAAAGTCAGAATGCAAATCATGAAGTTCATCAGGATATTCCAAATCAACTTCTAAAACATAACCAAAATCAGAGTTATCCGAAACATTATAATCTGTATTAGAATCTACCCATTCAAAACCACCAACAGGAAGAGATTGAGACATTGCCCAACCATATAAATTATTCGCATCAAAATATGTGAGATATGAATTAGGTTTTTCGCTATCATAATCTTCCATGAATTTATTATTTGCTCTAGCAAAACGATTGCTACACTGAGATATACCCCCTCTAATACCAGCTTTAAAAAAAGCAACTTTGTCATAGTCTGTTAATAATTCTAATTCTATTTTTGTAAATTTTAACATTGCATCCCAACTTAAACCTGGGGCAGTATAGTAATGAGCAGGATCTAGTCCATAAGTTTTTATACAAAGCTTTCTAAAGTTTTCGAATACATCAGTCAAAAGTAAAACATCAGTTTTTAAATATAAATTGGAATAATCAGACATACTACTACACTTAAAATGTTGCCAAATATCTTTTGCGTGATTATAATCATCATTTGAAATATTTGAATCTGTGAGTGAACTATAAAATTGGTGTTGATCAGGAAGTGATGGATGTTTCAAGCAATCACTATTACACATAAATTCATAAGGATAAATACCTTTCCGTCTTAAACGTGAAAAATCTTCATTAGTAGGATAGTTCCTTTTTAATTCTGTAAACTGATCATCATTAAGATTTTTAGCTAGTTGATCTAAACTACACGATAAAAATTTCAGTGAATCTACGAATCTTAAACTTACTGGTTGATTATTTATTGTTAACTGTTTTGAAAATGATATGTATCGTTCTTTGTTTTGTGGAATAACTTCAACTTTGTTATCATCGAGGTTTAATGCATGGACAATGAAATGAGCATCGTAGTGACTGAGGTTATGTAAAAATATTGGGATATGACGAGGGGTTCTGTACTTAGAACTACACACTTGATGTGCAACACCCCTAAAACTACCAGTGTGCCAATCAAAATCGTAAAAAAGATCTTCATTTAACTCAATTTCACAAATATGACATATGTTTGAATTTGAAATTTTAATTTTCTCTTCATCTGATAATGGAACGGGACATTTTTGGAAACTATTTTTTTTAACTATTGCTTTCACATCTTCACAAAGGCGATTCATAAACACTTGTGCACAGTTTGACCCACTATATGTCTCATATTTTGATAATCTGTTATCATATGAACATTTAATGTAATATCCAAAACTATACACTTCATGTTTTTGAATATTAATTGTACTAGGCTTGGATGGATCGTTACTACATGATTCTATCGGATTCAAAAATGCCTCAAAGTCTGCATAAATCACAAACGGCATTTCCAACTTTTTCGCGAATTTATCAAATTTTAATTTATTATTTGAGGTTGCTTTACCAAACCAATCCTTTTTGGAATCCACACCGTTTGGTAATTCTGTACAAATGTGCGCGCAATCATATTGTTGATGGTTATTAAGTCTTTCCTTTGATGGGAAATGAAGTAAACATGAATCACATATACAAACTGCATGATGTTGTCTTGATATTTGTGAACTTACTAATCGCGATAAGTTTTTAATATAACAGTAATGATTGTTAGTACCATTCGATATATATAGTAGGTTAATATGATTAGGTGTACGACATTTTGATAAATATAAAGGACCTACAACAGAATTACACTTTTTTTCTTTATTATACTCTAAACCAAAAACATTAATACTAATATTGTTTAATTTCTCTACTTTTGATATATCTGCAATTTTAACCGGAAAAGAAATACCAATAAATTTTAATTTATTTCCATGAATTGCGTAAGATGCTACCCGATCTACATTTTTACATACAGGATATAAACCGGAGAGTAATGCCCATTTGAAACACATATTATCATTATTTTTAACATTGATTACAGCTTTTTTTGATTTAATATCTTGAGGAAGGTTGATGTATGAACTACCACGTAGGGGGTTGAATTTGTTAACATTCATATCTATGTATTTAATTTGATTAAGACTCCAACCACTATCTTTTTTTTCAAATTGACAAATTTTACCGACTACTGTGTCTATTAATGATGAATAAAAAATATTTAAGTCATCTCCTTGACATATTATGTAATTAAACGTTTGAAAATCAAACGTATTTTTAATATCTTTAGTTTGTTGTATGAAATCAGCATGCAATATGAAGTTTATTTTACAAATTGTGTGTTGTTGAATACATTCATTTATCAAAAATAAGATATCGATTTTTAATGAATTTAAAAACGATTCCGGCGTTTCAAAATATTGCCCTGATTGATGTGTTTTACTATTAATTCTATATGTTAAAATTCGATTGCCAAAAGCGGTTTCAACAACTGTAACATTCGTTAATGAATTATGTGATTTTAAAAGATTATTTTTATGTGTATTGCTTTTTAAATGGTTGTTTAAATACCTTTTATTAATATAAACATGACATTTATCACATTCCACCTTATTGTTGTCAACGTCATTGGTTTCAATTGATGATGTAGAAGCTCCTTCGTCAAATTTTGCTTTCTTGGTAACCTTATTTTCATCGGCAGTGATACCTTGTTTGATACCTCTTCCAACTTGTTGTTGGCTGTAACAAAAAAGAAAATTGTTAGACAAATCTTAAAATAAAACATTAATACAATAATATTTCTTATTGAGTTTGTACTTCTAATACTTACATCAACGTTGTTTCAACCATCAAACATTGATTATACAACTCATCATCATACGATGAATTGAACAGTTCACGCTTCTCCATTTCATCACAAACTTTAGACAGCTCCTGATTGAATTCACTGTTGGATTGTTCTATATTCTCCTCAATGGGTGCGGAAAAGAAAGAACTGATGCATATTTCACTGAAGTTTTCCATTTTTATAATAAAGAAAAAAGTATGTAGCACAGTAAGTAACAGTTAAGTGTTTTGCTAGGAAAGTCATCTAAAAATCTAATGAGTACACAGAAGTACTTTAAGTAAACAGAATCACATTCACTAATCCACTAATGAGTGTCATTGTTAAAAAAGTATTTTTTAACTTTTTCACTTTCTGCTATTGTCTTTGTAATATTGTATACGAGACCGTTTGTGTTGTCGTAGATGCTATCCTTATTATTCTTTACGTAATATTTAATCCTCGTGGTAGCGTGCTTCCAGTGATCACTAATTGGAATCTTGGATAGTTTCTTCATATCATACATTTCAATTTTTATGAGATGCGTCGCTTGGTCTCCGTCGTCAGAATTTGTAGAGATGTATGATACGCCATCTCTAGCAGCTCGTGCCACAGTCGACGATAGCAGCTTCTTCCTTTTTATTTTTGGTGTCACTTCAAAAAATTGATCAATCGGTTGCGATTTCCTTTTTCCTCCATCGTCTGTGTTAATAACGACGATGTCATCACTCTCTTCTTCGTGTTGGGGAGAGAGTGGCGAGTAGTAATACTGTTTATAGGTATTTTCATTATCGTCTGCGAAGTTGAATGATCTCTGCAACAACAGAGTTATCACGTTAATATCAATTTGTTTACACTTAATCTGACACACACACGTTAGGAAACAACAACAGAAATACAAGTAAGTTTGTCAATAGAATAAACACTTACCTCCATGACCATTGATGCGTTGAAGTAAGTAACACAAACGTAGTAGTATTGGTAGACGTACACAATCCACTGTGGTCAAACGACCATAGACTGACTGCATGACTGCAACTGTTCGATCTTATATAGCACCATTCTTATCTGAACTCTATGAGTCAACAAATTTATCGCACATCGCAACAGGCATGAACTTGTTTTGTGATTCCCAAAAGAATGCGATATTTAATATTTACAAATCACTATAATTGAACATTCGTATGACAACCATTGAATAGATTAGTACTGTAATAATTTGTTAATAACAGTAATATCATGGACACACTAGAATTACAAAAGCATATGAAAAAGATTCATGTCAGTCTAGAAAATAATGTTTATGCTGCTAATAGACTACCTATGTATACACATGTACCAACGTATATAATATGCAATTTGGATGCGGATGATAAACCAGGGTCACACTGGATAGCTGTACATATCGATGCGAATGGCATCGGTCAATATTTTGATTCATATGGACGAACACCTGAGCGATATCATCTTCAGTTTTTGAAAAGGAATTGTAAGAGATGGGACTGGAATGTTGATAGGATTCAGAATGATTGGACTTCAGTTTGTGGTGAATATTGCTTAATGTATTTGCTATTTAAGTTTCAGGGATGTTCAATGCATAGTTTTACGAACATATTTACAGGGAACACACTGTACAATGATATTTTTGTGGATGAGATGTTCCACTCATATTTTGTAGAAAAAAGTAATAAATTAATTAGAAAATTAAAATGAATGATTGTGTTTTATTGATGACATAGGAAATGAAAGATAATGAGGGTTACCAGTGAGTAATAGATAAGAACGCCAAAAGGGTGTTCGAAGTATAGATAATAACAATGGAGCGTTGATGAGGGTCAGGAGCACCGGAAATGAATGAGATAACAATAAATGGATTTGCAATTGATTTGCATAACTCCAGAACCACGCATCCTACGCAAAAAAGGACTGCAGAAACGTGATCAGAGCATGCCAAAACCTTTTTTTTTTTTTTTTTTTTTTTTTTTTTTTTTTTTTTTTTAGGTTTGGTGCGACTGATTCTCCCGGATTTGACCTGTCAAACGCGTGAGCCAGAACCGGTGAATCATCACTACTCTTAATGCGGGTTGGCGATATCAATCTTATAATTAGAAATTATAAGCCCATGTTTCTTCACGATGTTTTCCTTCACCGTCTGTCAGTGGTGTCTAGATAATCTTAGAAAGTACTTATAAATTGGGAAAAGTCACATAGGTGCCTACTTGCCGTTGGTAGGTTTCGAACCTGCACCCAACCCGCATGAGAAGCCGGCGTTTTAAATCGCCCGGCCACCACGACATTCTATCTACTATTATATAAAGTTTGTTTGTTTGTTTATTTGAACGTGCTAATCTCAGGTACTGCTGGTCCAATTTGAAAAATTCGTTTTGTGTTGGATAGTCCATTTATTCAGGAAAACTGTAGGCTATAAAACATCACGCTAAGATCAATAGGCGCCGACCAGAGTGGATGAAACCGCGCGGACGTAGCTAGAAAGTATATAAAATAGATACAGCTACAAAATTTGACTACTTTTTTGCTAATTGTGTCTTGTTAAATTAGCATACTACTGCCTTATTGGCCGAGTGGTTGCAAGTGCGACTGTCGGGCAAGAGGTCTTTTTTTTTTTTTTTTTTTTTAAGGGGGGAAAATCATCGAATGACTTCTCCCGCCTGGGTGAGGCGGGAGGGAGTGTCAGACTCTTACTGACTAAAAACCACCCCGTTCCTTCTCCTGCACGTCGAGCCGGAGCCCCGGTTACCCGTTAGGTTCTCCGCGACTCCGAATCGGCATCGGCCGTATTGGGCCCCATCTGTGGTGGTCTGATGGCTCTTTGAGGCGCGCGCGGAACGCGACGCGCCGTACGCTCGGGTCTGTTTCTGGTCGGACGGGGAGCCACCCATGCTCGCCGTCCGCAGGCCCGCGCTTACGGTGGCCGGAGATCGTCTCGCGATCCCCGACGCCCGGTGTGTCCTTCGCGACGGCTGGGTTGCGAGGAGGCAGCGCTTCGCTGCCTCACGCGTCCCGCCTCCTCCTTAGCTAGCATGACTGCTTCGCAAAAGGAGGAGACGGCATCCCAGTCCCCCTCGCTCCGCATCATGGCCTGCACTAGGCCCGGACGCGAGAGGTCGCCATCGCCGATCACTTCCCTGAGAACACGGCGGTGCTCAGCCCACGAAGGGCATTCTCCCACCGTGTGTTCCACCGTGTCCTCAGGGCGGTCCTCGCAGTGATGACACCCGGGCGTTTCCTCCCGCCCCATCAGACACAGGTACCTCCCGAAACTTCCGTGTCCGGTGAGGACCTGCGTCAGGCGGTAGGTGAGGACGCCGTAGCGTCTCTCAAGCCACTCCTCAAAGAGGGGACTTACCGCTGCGATGGCAGCGAGCCCAGGGCAAGAGGTCTAGGGCTCGATTCCCGGGCCGGGCAAAGTATTAGGTACTGGGTTTTTAAAAATATCATTAGTAACTGGTAGCACGGAGTCTAGAAATGTGTCCGATATATGGCAATAGGCTCACCCCCATTACATGGGACAGAGGACTCATAACATAAATAGTGAAAAGTGGGTGTTACATTGTACAGTGGCATTAAGTGCCGTAATGTGCACTTCTGCCTACCCCTTCGGGGATAAAAGGCGTAATGTTATGTTTATGTAAATTAGCATATTTATTTTGCGGTTGAATTTTATTAATTTACTAGTGTTTAAACAATGTGTGTGTGCTTTAGACAACTATTCCCTGATTTTAAACTGGTAGGTAAAGACAATGTATATCTTATCTATAGTTTGAAATAACTTGTGTGTTTGCCAGGACTTTCCAACTATAAACATCAACCCAGCGTCCTTAGCTCTGGGCGGTGCAGTCGTATTAGGAACCAGTATTGCAGTACCATTCATCCTCAAGTATTACGCACATGAAACCAACGAACGATATGGAAGAAGTAAGTAAAATATAACTCCTACTTTTGGCGCTAGTTAACACCTTGAACGCCATTGGGGACAACGTATGGGCCACGCTAGCGGAGGTTTTACCTTTAACAGTTTTCTGTCGGCAGTCAAAGTTAACAAAACAAAATAAATAAAAATTGACATTTAATAAAAACATTGATCAAGATTGGTGCTCTCAAATATATTTTTACTTTGTATATTATTTAATGGTAGAACATTTTTAAAGATAATTTAAAGAAAGACTCCACTTAATAATATCTATCAGTCTCTGATCGATTTAAGGACTGTATGGCATTCATATTAAAAATGTAGTGAGATGTATGAAGGCGTATTACTTCATCTACGCCAAGACAAACAAAACCGGAATCAGCATGCACAAGGACCACAGCAAGTCTTCTTAGAGATTCTCCTTCTTGGTCGGATGGAAGCGCATGATCTCTTGCACTTTGGTTTCGGTGGTGGCGGCTCCACTATCCCAGCGTCTGCCGGTATGTATTGTGTCTCCACGTGAATGTAGGTTTTCCGTTTTCTAGGCGCCAAGTCGAAGCACCCAAACGGAGGCGTGTACTCTATGTCCCAGGTCGCGTTACTTGATAAAGAACTCAATGACTCTTCTTTACAAATACACTCAGGCTCTTTAAAAGCTGGACAGCTGTCAATTACCCGATCTATTGCGGACAAATCGTTACAGTACACATCCATGTAGGCACACTTGCATATATCCTCCACAGCCTCCGCTAAAGCCTTCCGAATTTCTGCATCTCGCTGTTTTTTTAATTTTACCATTTTCCTCGCTTCGACTTTCGCTTGTTCTTCTGGACTTCTCTTCTTTATAATTTTGAAAACCATTGGATCACAGTCTACGTACGGATCTTCATTGGGCAAAATATCAGTCAAGTCTTTTAATGGAGACACCTGAAAATAAAAAAAGGAAAATTATAAACTAAGGAAAATATATGTGATAGTTTTCAACCTTGCCAGATTATATATCCATTATAATCGTGTATTATTTGTGTTCAGTAATATTAGTGGCAATTTAAGTAGAAAAAATACCATTACCTGGATAGTAAATACATCGCCTTTCCTTTGGACCTTGAGTGTGGGTTTAGGCTCTAAAGCTTCTTCAGGTTCGGAGTCTCCGCCACCGACATCAGTACCTCCTGGCCTGTTCCCTTTCTTTTTTTTCTTTTTATTTTTGTCTTTTTCGGGACCGCCGCGTGCAAATTTAAACGTCATAGTTTTTGCCACACTCTTTCCAATAACGCCTGGTGACCAACCACGGCGAACGGACTAAACAGGTTAAAAAAATGTCTTTAATAAGTAACGCTAGTAGACGCCTAAACTAATACGTATAGTAGAATAAACTTTAATGGTTTTACATGAACACTAACAGAGGCACACATTAGGTGCACCAGCAACAACTATTAGTTAACCTAAAACAAGTCACTACTTACTAGGTACATTCTTGTTATAGTTTTATCTAGCCCATGCGATAGTATAAACTCTATTGCTGGTCTTAGGGCTCGTACACAAAACTGCGATGCGATGCGAATTCGCAACGCCAAAATACGATGCTAATTGCTGCAATGCGATTTCGTGTGACAAGGATTCTCCCAGGGTGACCATTACTTCGACGACCGTCAACCGTCAACCGTACTAAACGTATTTTAAATTGAAAACTAAAGTGTGCACTTCTGTTATTGCTTAGGAGATACGACGTCACATCGCAGTTTTGTGTACGAGCCCTTAGTGTGCAAGAGTAGAGTTTATTCGCATTCGTTACACAACTGGCGAAACATAGGTGTATTATTAAATACCTCTATATACCCCGTGTACTACTTCGCGAAATGAAAAGCGTAACGGTGAGAGCATGAAGTAAATAACAAACATGGAGTACCTTCATGCCTGGGACGTCTGGAGCATTCCACAACCAGCCCATTGTTGGGGGCACTTGTAGAGCTGGTGGTCTGTTGAAAAGACAGTGCTTGTGCCCGATACATACTCCTACAAAAAATAAATATGATTTTATAAAAATCATCTAGTAGTTACCGTAGTCGTATCTCCTAAGCAATTAGTATTTATGTTTATCTCTGAAATATGTAAGTGTATCTATTTTATTTGCTCTATTAAATAATTGCTTGCTTCTTGCTCACACCATTAACTCTTCTCTGCATCACCCAAAGGTCAGACTGGGAGAGAATGCCTGCGGCATTAAGTCCACCTTGTGTACATTTTGTGCATGAAGCTTTAAATAAATAAATAAATAAATAAATAGTTACCCAAATAATGATTTAATAAACTACGTTAAAAACCACCTTCTAATTTCTATCACCTCTTCCTCCTCTCTTTTTTGAAGTCGGTTATTTATTAATAACCGACTTCAAATTTGTACCAACAAATTGTTAGTACTATATTTAGTACTAAATCCTAAAATCAGTCGACTTCAGGGACGCCCTGTATATAATTATAATAACCTACCTATAAACAGGTCTATATATACAGGTCAAACTGAGAACCACCTTGTTTTTGAAGTCGGTTAAAAAGGATACTGGATTGACACATCTCAATTTTATTGTAAAAAATTGTGCCTGATTATACTTCATGTCAATTAATATTAATGTATTAATATTAAGTAGTCACAGGTAATTAATGAATGTATTACATACCTCTAAATTAATCTATAAACCTTAACAAAGATGGCATACATAATAAATAGGAATACAATTTATTTACCCGGGTAAAGATCGCCAAAATTATAATTGTATTTTGAAGAAGAATTCTTCTTTTTTTTCTTCTTGTCCTTTTCATTTTCCTTTTCTCCTTCCTTTTCCTGCATTCTGCTTCAGAGAATAAAATTTTCTAAACAAATATGATAGTTTAATTAAAATAATATGCCGCATAGTTCGCGATCTATGCGGCATATTAACTACAACAACTACAATTAATCTAACCACCAAACTGTTTCTAAGCTGGGTCAAAACCAACTGCTTCTTCGTGCTCTAAGATTCTGTTAAAATGAAACAAATATTGCCAGTTGTATAAAAGATATAATCAGGTTACAAAATAAAACATCAATGAAATTGTTAGTCCTTTTTATCTTCGGAAAATTTGTCTTGAATAGCCATTTTATGTGAACCACAGCATGCCTTCCCCATTAGAGACATCAACACTTGTTCTTTGTCACAACAGCGTCTCTCTGTGTCTACATTAAATTTGTTGATGCAGCGGAAATCGTGATCTTTTTCGTATTTCATGTACTCCTTTATAGCCTTCTTTATTCTTTCGTATTCCTTGGAACAGCACACTTTGCCTTCTTCACTGTAGCTGTATGGTTGGGTTGGCAATTGAGCATTCTTATACATTCTGGCAAAGCCGTCAGGCACTGTGCACGGTCTTCCTAAGATGGGACATGGGCCGAGTTGAATCGGTGGTAAGCCGTATGGCAAAGGAGCTACCTCTTCTTCATCTTCTTCGTTCTTCTTAAGTTCTTCCTCCTCGTGCATCATAGTGACGGGACAATTAACTTTGTGTACATATGAAGGACAATACGGGCGATGTAATTTCCTAGCCATCATGTTTTCTGTTTCTGATAGACAATCACAATCAAAGGTTTTACAAGGTGGGCCTGGCTTTTTTGGATTGCATTTGCATTCTTTATCGTCAGCTACTTCGCAATTAAAAACTTGCATTTTACGCTTAGGGTCTGCGCTGCCGACACTGGTACCTACATTGTATGTCATTGCATAATTTGTTCCTGCGCCTGAAGCCACGGCGGTTGACATTCTTCTACTGTATCTTTGAGCATTATTTTCAACATTGTATATCATCGGGTTGGTGGCTACGCTATACATCGTGGTCTTACTTCCCATAGTCTTGGTTGTTCCCAACTGACGACAACTACACCCACCGTTCGAAGATGGATATTGGTCTTCACGAACTTTATTGTCGTCATCAACCGAAGTATGAAACTTTGCACAAAAACAATTTTCAACAATAGTGTCTTGTCCAAACAAGCTTTTTTTGTTATCTCTAAATTTCGTTATACTGAAAACATAATTTATTTGCGTGTTACTCGTTTGCGGGGTTGCTCCTGTGCCAAAAAGTTTATCTCTTTTTTCTTCACAGGTGTTACCAGGTTCGGTAGTTCCCTCGCAGCCTTTGCATTTGACCTTAATCTTTGTTGTTTCCGGGCAGGTGTCTCTGTGCCACCGGTCGTCTTTGCAGATACATTTCCCACATACTTTTCTATCATCGGGTAGCTTCATATCCACGATACCCGTGGCTTTTTCCTTATAGCTATCCAGAGCTCTGATATATTTCCTCACTTTATGTGCTAAATTACAACTAGGATTACCACATGGACCTCTGATATCACCCATTCTTATCTTGTCTATTGCATACTTTTTATGAGTCGTTGATTCTATATCAGTGTGATCACACACGTATTGATCCGGTTTGTTAGCCATACCACAGCTTTGCAGTTCAGTACACACTTCAATCTTATTTTGTGCTCTATCCAGAATTTCTGGGTCTTCTAACGTGGTAGTCTCATATAGAGACCCAACCATACAAAAGTTGGGGTTATCACCTTCTATTCTTTTGCATTCAAACATACTCGGTGCTTTGTTAGTCCTAAACACAAATGATTCTGGATCTTTCATTAATTGTTGAAATTCCGTAATTATGCTGTTTCCTAAAGCACTCAAACGAAGAATAAAATCAATCTCGCCAACTTGTTTACAGCAACATTCAGCCATCAGGGGAACTTTAGTTTTAATTGACAACGGTTCATGCAACTTACAGGAATCTTTTGTTTCTTTCAACATAAGGAAAAACTTGCTATCCCAGTGCATATTACCAACACCAATGTACGTATTGTTTTCAAGTTCAGTGTCATCGTCGTTCCAAACTTCTACTTCTAACGGAAATTTACTTAATGTTTGAAGTATCGTGTCAGGATGTGAAGGAAAAAGATAAGATTTACCAACTCGTATAGTTCTCGTCCATTGTCTGCGACCAGTTTTCTCTTCAGTTTCGATAATATCGTCTGGTCTCCCGACCACTGCTAATTGACCTTCTTTGACAATAAATTGTACTTTAGGCCCAAAACCAATTTTGATAATAAGGTTCTTATTTCCGGTACCTTCTTCGTCATCCTTTGCAAACACGGTCACTTTGTTTACGAATATCTCAATCAGGTACATTTGCTCCATGACCTGCCGAGTTCAACAGTTTTGTGTCAGAATATTCACATCAGTTCTTGTAACTGAATGGTGAGGAACAATTATTTTTTGTATATTAATTGTAATTGACAAACTTGTGTTCGGTTTCGCGCCTGCCATAAAATAAAAGTAAACAGGAAATACCAATAAAATCTACGCATTTATGCATATTAAATAACTATATGAAAATACTTTTAGAGATATGTGAACACTTCATAAAATGCTCAAATAATATGAAGAAGTTGTTGCCCAAATACACTAACGACAATCAAATTCTGTCTCTACAATACACATAACAAAGACAATGTGAAGTACTTAGTGAACAACGATTAGCAAACAAAATACTTACGGAAGATCTTAAATAGTTTTCTTAAACTATGTGAAGTAGACCATCACTATTGGCACTGATAATTTTATTTTGTAACCCGAAATTGTGTGGTGTTTTCTTTATCTTTTATACTACTGACATAATGATGACATTTTGTGATACTTGAAAATAGAAACGTAACCAACAAGATTTTTATAGAAAATACCTTTCTGTCCTTTGACCAGCTTATAAGGTATAATTTGTACTCTTTGGTTCACTAATAGTACGGATTTATATTTAGGCTAATAATTATTATCTTGTACATGATGTGTTAGCCTTTAATTGATTGTTACACTGGCAAATATATATTGGCTGACTAAATAAATAAATATCGCATTAAAAAACTTCAATAAAATTAATACTAACTATTACTAAATTAAATATATACAACTTAAGACAAAAAATAATTTAAATAAAACTAAAAACCACTATCTACATAAAGCATCGAAAAATTCGTCCGCATCGACGCCAGTAGGGTCAGTCGCAACGTCATTTCCACGTTGTATGGCAATGCTTAACCTCTGACCCGAAAAAAGACCAGCCATCTCTGGTCACGAGATGAAAATATGTCGCACTAAAACATTGTATTTATATTATTTTCTCCTTATCTTTACCAGAGTTTGAACTGGGAATTTCATGTCGTTACATCAACGGAGTAGTGATAGAGTTTAGTAGATTAGTTTAGTACTGTTATGATAATGTTACCGGCCAAACCCGATTTCAGGACAAACTAGTTTTGCCTAGGCTAAACTAGTTCTTCCTATAAGCGTTAGGATTAACTAGTATAGCCTAGTTCAAACTAATTTGTCCTAAGCCCGATAGGACAAACCAGTTTAGGCTAGGACAAACTAGTTGATCCTGATATAAATACGCACACTCTAGGATTAACTGGTATGGCCTAGTATAAACTAATATATCTAGAAAGTCGAAATAAATAGATAAATTGAATAAAATACTCCGTAATTGAAAAAAATATCATTTTTATTAAACTATAATGATTCGTCATTAAAACTTATGGTTAATTGGTTATGCGAACAATCATGCTATAACAAATAATAAGTGTTTTTTAAAAGGATCAATAATGATTTAAATTGTTATTAATTTAAAATCATAATGATTCGTCGCTACAAGTTATAGATAATAATTGGCAATACAAACAATCATAGGTACTATAACAAATAATACTGTTTTTTATCACATAACATCACGCCTCTTATCCCCGAATGGGTAAGCAGCGGTGCACATTATGCCACTGTACAATGTAACACCCACTTTTCACTATTTATGTTACGAGTCCCATGTAATAGGGGGTGAGCCTATTGCCATATACCGGGCACAATTCCAGAGTTTGTGCTACTACTGAGATTTAAAAACAACGTGCGACGTGTCGCGGGTTCGATTCCCGCACGGAACAACACTTTGTGCGATCCACAAGTTGTTCCGGGTCTGGGTGTCATGTGTATGTGAACTTGTATGTTTGTAAACGTACCCACGACACAGGAGAAAAACCTAGTGTGGGGTAACGTTTAAAAAAAAACCCCAGTAATTGCACACCATTTACTCTTCTCTGCATCACCCAAAGGCCAGACTGGTAGAAAACGCCTGCGGCATTAAGTATTTGTACATTTTGTGCATGAAGCATATTCAATAAATAAAATAACTAATACTTTGCCCGGGAATCGAACCCGAGACCCCTTACCCGGCAGTCGCACTGCGACCACTCAGCCAACAAGGCAGTCACATTGTTTTTTTTAATAGACGCAATAATCATATTATGACTAGGTCATACCAGTTTATCCTAGAGTGTGCGTATTTATATCAGGATCAACTAGTTTGTCCTAGCCTAAACTGGTTTGTCCTATCGGGCTTAGGACAAATTAGTTTGAACTAGGCTATACTAGTTAATCCTAACGCTTATAGGAAGAACTAGTTTATCCTAGGCAAAACTAGTTTGTCCTGAAATCGGGTTTGGCCGGTAACAATAATATTACCATGGTACTGCTCTTAAGAACATAATATATGGATATTCCATACGAAGATTCCAATAACGACAATAGGAAAAAACTGACAATTAAATCTGTATGCACTGAGGGCGATGAGAGAAAAAAACTTTAACCTTTTGTAAGGTTTAACGAAACATTTATTAAGTTTTAGACAACGCGGAATTCAGTGCTGATGCTGTTTTGGACTTCGCTCACCAAATGCTGTCAGGCAGCCATGGACTCCGAGGATGTCCACTCAGGGTGGCTTGCTGGGCTGCTCAGCAAGAATATACTAACCCTCGGGAGATTATCAATCAAATTGTGAAGTAAGTTAATACCGACTAACTTTTTAGAGTTTAGTACCTACCCTTACAAAGTTTCACTCATAGCTGGCTTATTAAAAAAAACTGTAATTATGGAACTAGTATTAAGAGATAAATAGCGTAATTATTTCAATAGTCAGTAGTGTTACACACTAACCAATTTTAAGCTGAGTATTCAACTGCACTTATGTAATACAATTATGCTAGTTTGTAGTATCTATCTACATTATGTGCCACAGAATCTTAAAAATAAAACTCCGAAATAATCATTGTTCCATAATTTTTCAGCAATAAACTTCTGGCGTCGATGGTGAATTCTTCGGCGGTGGAAGACGCGATGATCTCCGGACGACACGGACGCAGCTGCAGCAGTTACGGACCGTGCCCTCTCCAGGAACACCATGTACCAATGTTAATGACTAACCTAGCTATACTAACCAGTACACCAGGTTTCAAATAACATGTTGGAACCTTGTGTTTTGTCCTAAACCAGACTATTCTTACCTCGCATTTATAGATTAATTCATTAATCAGTTCTCCTCTGGGCTAGACTTATAAGAGATTAGGAAAATTAACCAACTTTTGAAGTTTCGTCAATGAGCGATAGAAAAAAGATTATCAAGTTTATTAAGAAAAGATAAGGAGATATCCATGAATTATTGATTGATATTTGTTTTTTTTTTCAATCTCAAACCAAATAGATCAGCCAGAAAGTGTATCAAAAATCTGTAGATTCCTTTTACAATTAAAAGTGACATGAAATACCGCTTGTAAATAAAAGGTTCCACATTAAAATGTCAGAAATTCTAAGTTATTTTATGTTTAAGTATAAATATTATAAGTTATATTATTAAAAAACAATTTTCGAACAATAAACGACTTTAATAAATGCTGCAATGAAATACACTTCACAATACCTCCTTAAGAAACGATGTGTTTAATATTAGTGGCCCAACTATTGCCAGCAACTGTTACAACTTTCTCACAAATTTTTGTACCCATTTAAATTCAATATAATAAAACTATATAAGTCAAAGATAATGTACCAATTTTATTTGTGTAAAAATAAACCTCATAATAATATTACATATTAGTTTTTTACCTATGTATTGCGTTTTTGTAAGAATCCTGCAAATCACATTGGAAATAAAGCCAAAACTATAAACTTCATAGACATGTCTAATAAACATACAGTTTTATCCCACATATAATCTTGTTTCACATCTTAGCCTTTTACATATAATTAATATAAAATAAATAAAGTCAACTCATAATCTCTAATTTTAAACCCAACTTGAATCACGGCACAGGACAAACACAATCCCACAAGCAAGGAAAGAAACAAATATTAATCACAACTGTTGCGCTACAAAGTCTTTGAAAGATCAGATCCAAAGGAAATACTATAATGGTTCAATTGACGAAAATTTAGTGGAAATATGTGTCAAGGCTCCTCCTGTTGAGTTTCATCACGTAGTCAGCTGGACTGTGGCCGAGGACGTCTTTAGCTTTTTTATCTACCCCCTGTCTGAGGAGAAACTCTGCTGCTTCTGGCCGATTACACAGCACAGCCTGGGGAAAACTTACAAGATTAGCTGATATTGAACATAACATAACATCACGCCTTTTATCCCCAAAGGGGTAGGCAGAGGTACAAATTATGGCGCTTAATGCCAGTGTACAATGTAACATCAACTTCTCACTATTTATGTTATGAGTCCCATGTAATAGAACCCTATTGCCATTACATATACCGGACACAATTTCAGACTCTGTGCTACTACTGATATTTTTTTAAAACCCAGTAATACTTTTCCCGACTCGGGAATCGAATCCGAGACCCCTTGCAATTACTCGGCCAACAAGGCAGTCTGAAATTGAAATATTAATATATTCAGGTATGTAGTGACGGTAGGACAGAACACATTTGGACACCACCCTACTCTCCTCGTCGCGGAGAACCTAACGGGTAACCGGGGCTCCGGCTCGACGTGCAGGAGAAGGAACGGGGTGGTTTTTAGTCAGTAAGAGTCTGACACTCCCTCCCGCCTTACCCAGGCGGGAGCAGTCATTCGATGATTTTCCCCCTTAAAAAAAAACCCTACTCTCCTCGTATATATAAAAAATATATATAAAATGAAACCCGTTTCCGTTGTCACTCCATAACTTTAGAACGGCTACACCGATTTGGCTAATTTTTTATTTGTTGTGTTAGTTATTATTAGGAGAAGGTTCTTAAAACAGAAAAATCATGAAAATCCTACGGGAATGGAAGAAAACGCACTTGTGCGTAAGAAGTCGCGGGCAGAAGCTAGTAATATTATAAGTTATAATTTATAACTATCAACTAAAGTAAGTATTGTTGATTCAAAATAAACAATCCCTTTTCCTTATAATCTATTTATCTTCATGGAAAATCCAATGACTCAATTTCCAAGTACCTAACCCTTGATGTTAATAACTTACAGTTTAAGCGCTATGATATTATGTAGTCGACGAAACGGGTATTCACCCAGAACACAACTAGTGTTGAGAAAACTTACTAATTGCCATATTATTATCAGGTAGTGTTGATGCTAAGCCTGATTTCTGTCGTAGATATAACAAAATAACATAACATAACATAACATAACATCACGCCTTTTATCCCCGAAGGGGTAGGCAGAGGTGCACATTACGGCACTTAATGCCACTGTACAATGTAACACCCACTTTTCACTATTCTATTTTATGGGATGGGATGGGATATAGGATATAGGATGATCATATTACCATATACCGGGCACAATTCCAGACCCCGTGTTACCACTGAGATTTTTTTTAATAACCCTGTAGTACTTTGCCCTACCCGGGAATCGAACCCGAGATGGAGTTTCTTGCTCGTTCTTCTCCATTCGAATCTACATTTTGAAATGAGCACCTAGCTTCACTGACGGACTGACTGACAGACTATTATTTATTTTGTATTTGTTGACGTTTTAAAAGTACCAAACTTTGGTTTAATTGAAATAAATGCTTTGACTTTGACTTTGAGACTTCTCGCCCGCCAGTCGCATTTGCGACCACTCGACCAACGAGCAGTCAAAACAGAATACTGATAATTATATAATGCTCACCTTATGTAATAGTGTCTGTCGAAGCTCATCAACTATGTCAAACTTGGCGCCTGCAAGCTTCAACGACTCCAGTTTGGATATGGATCCTGTTCTTATAGCTGTGGTCATGATTTCCGAGATCGGATATATGTCGGCACTGGCCAGGTGAGCTCCACACTTCAGCAGTAAGTTGATGATCTGAGGATCTTCGCGTAACACTGCCGTGATGAGAGGACACTCGCCGGTTCTATTTTAAACCAATAAATAGGTAATTAAACAGTGGATATGTAAGCAACTGGAGGGGTCTATATTAGATAACATAATATAACATAAACATCACGCCTTTATATCCCCGAAGGGCAGAGGTGCACATTTCGGCACTTAATTCCACTGTACAATGTAACACCCACTTTTCACTATTCATGTTATAAGTCCCATGTAATAGGGAGTGAGCCTATTGCCATATACCGGGCACATTTTCCAGACTCCGTGCTACTACTGAGATTTTTAAAAACCCAATAATACTTTGCCCGACCCGGGAATCGAACCCGAGACCCCTTGCCCGGCAGTCGCACTTGCGACCACTCGGCCAACGAGGCAGTCCAACGAGGGTCTATATTCTAATACATTATTCTTATATTTTGTCCTTTTTTATTCAATAGAGACAGACAAGGGAAAATAGAAATTCGAATATAAAGAGAAAATTTAAAGTCGATTTTAAGCTTCCACTTAGTACACATTTTGTTATACAGAACCAGTCTTCATTTTTTTTAACATACCTTGTCTTGAAATGCACGTTGGCGCCATTTATCAGTAAGCATTCGACCATTTGATGGTTTCCAGTCAGGATGGCCTCATGAAGAGGAGTCTTGCCCTCTGAATCTTCAGCGTTAACATCCGCGCCCATATCTATCAACAACATAAGTAAATACTTAAATTAGAAAAATCGATAATTCCTATCTATAATTTTTAAACATCTTAGTACAGTTTCACGCAAAAAAGTTAACATCATTATTTTTGAACTATTATTACATTATTGATAAAAATTTAAATTAAATAAATATATGTAACTTAGAATATAAATAATAATAATTTTTTTCTCTTTGATGCCTTAAGATAACATTTTTATTATTATTTGTTTTATTAAGGTGTAAATATTTTAGTTTTACATCATTATTGTTTACGGTTTAAAATAGTATCATATTATTAAATATAAAATCGATTTCACATTTAGTCGATTATTAATTTTGAGTGCAAGTCAACACTAGATAAGAAATAAGGGGGAATTACTGTTACATTAGAAACGTACTGTAACGTTGAATGAGTAAGACAGTATCTTATATTGTGTAAGTATATTATTATTTATTTTTATCGTATGTATCCTGGTTATAGGTATATATTATATATATATTGGAGATATTCAATCTCAAATTCAATTCTTTTGTTCTATTTCTTTATTTTTATTAGGAATGTATCAGTAATAGAACACAAATAAAATATTGAATTTATTTTATTTTTATTAAAATCGTTTTATATCTAATATTATTCTTTATGGTAACATGAAATGGATATATATTTTCATTTAATGGTAGTTTAGTACCTATACATTTATATTTCTATATTATACCATATTATCGATAAAAAAATTGTGCAATTTGTGAATCTGCTTCACTGCCTAAAGGAATAGATAACTATTAATTGATTACTATAAAATAGATTACTTTATTGACACACTGTATCAGATGATTTTTTATTACTATAACGATGATGGTATGAAAATTAAAAACCTAATTAGTCTGTCAGTTAGGTAATGAAAAAATATTAGACGCGTATTTTTTTTATTTTGTCGTATAAGATAAAAATAATTAGATAAAACGAATCAAAGTTTAAGACTGGGAGGTAGCTACATTATTTTAGAGTATAAATCGTACTCAAAAGTGACGTCATGAGATATTTGAAATCAATATATCTTCGAAACACGTGATCATAAAAAAATATGTGTCGTGAAAATAATACGTGTCTAATGTTTTTAAATAATCTACTAGACGGACATTAAATTAAAAATTAGTCATCTACCCTATTATAATTATGATACCCAGTCGTAGCTTGAAACTAGTTGAGCACCCTCGAACAGACACGAGCATGTTTCCTGATTTAATTTACGTATGGGTACGTCACACCAGTAAAGTTCCGACTATCACTATGGCGAAAAAAGTGCCAATATTACTTACCAGTACCAAGATATTAACCCACATTAGAGATACAAACAAAATTTATTACACCCGAATGGATATCATTCATTATAATATTTCTTGTATAAACTACGTTTTCAACCCCCTTTTTTTGAAGTCAGTTAATTAATATACTAAAACCTTTTCCTAATTATACCTAACAAACACTTTTATAAAACCCGCATCAAATTCGGTTAAATATCATCAATAAAGGTCAAACTGAGAACATCATTTTTTTTTTCTTTTGGAGCTGATACATATTGTCCTTAGATACCTACATAAATAACAAAATCAAGTACCTAAATACTGTTTATAATCACCAATTTAAAATTATATCATATCGATCGAATAAAGTTCAGTCTTGCTAATACACTGGTAAGAGTTACCTAATACTATAGAACTATAATTGGGAATGGGTACTTGACCTAATCAAAAATAAATGATTTCGACTGTTCAATAAAGTAACACATTAAACAATAATCACACTTTCATTAATTGATTTTCTGACCAACTTAATTTTAGTATATTTCCAGCAATTTTTTAAGAAATAAGTATGCTGTATGACGCTAAAAAAACATGAAGTCACAATACAAAATCTCATACAAAATTCATAGAAAACTGTCGTTGTTGACAGTTCGAAAAAAGCGTGGCAAATACCCAATCCACAAAATAATATACTCCGTTATACATTATATACCATATTTATACATAACATATTCGTTACAACTTATATATATCATCCCAACACTAACAAACCCAATTACAATGTCCCAGACATTTTACCGTCTTATTTATTTACCTATTTAATCTTTCTTATACCTACAATACAACAAAATAGTGGTACATAATAATTATGTTAAGTCGAATATATTACGTTAAACCTATTATAAAAAATTAAAATCCAAGGATAGTCAGTCCAAGACAGCACCTCAATTCTTCTTAATTTGCAGATGAATTACTGGCTGTATCAAAATTTTTCGTAACCCCTATAGAATAAACACATTTATATACTTACATAAATTGACAGACAACACAATCGGTTAGATATAGAAAAATAAAATAGCTCCATTAATATCATTACAAACACGATAAATATGACAATCAACTCAACTAAAGCAAATTGCTAAAACAAACCATTAAGTTCCTAAATTGTTACGATTTAGTTTGCTGTTGTGAAACAGAATAATGATCACATTTAATGGAATGTGTATAAGATGGTAAATAAGAACTTTTCCTTCCTTCATTAATTACTTTTAATTAATGACAAGTTATTAATGCACAGAAAGTTCTTTTTTCTATTTGATGGGTCGACGTTGGACCACTATCTCGCCTGGTGCTAAGCGATATGCAGTCTACGATGGAGCACGTCGTCCCATAAGCAACCTATTCACTCGAAGACCTTGAAGACTCCTAGGTTATATATTATATACCCTTCAGGAAATGCAGACTCTGGCAAAGAATTCCACTCTTTAGCAGTACGCACAAGGAAGCTTGATGCGAAGCGCTTCGTGCGTATGGGTGGAACATCTACCATGAATCGGTGACGCTTCGCCGATAGTCTTGTGGTACGATGATGGAAAGGACTAGGGGAATTAAGTTGTGCAATTCCCCCCCGCACACTAACCGATTAGTAAAGATAAAAAAATGTTGAGCAGACCCTAAATAAATTGAAACTAACGCAGCTGGAAGAAGATAAAAGATTATACCACTTCTATATCAAGAAATAACAAAGATCATGTTACCTAACAGCTTTTTGACGATACCCTCGTCTCCTTGCTTGATACCATACAGCAGCAGAGAAGAGAACACGTTTGCCACCACTTCTGCCAGCTTCTTTGGAGACTGGATATTCAGACTAATGCCCAAAGCCTCCTTAAGGGATTGATCCTAAAATACAAACAGGATTAATAAATAGGTCTAACGAACCGCAAAATAGCCGTGATTCAGTATTCGTCGAAAATAAAGTGATACAGATGTGTTTCATTTGACATAATTAAATTATACTTACTACAATAGACATAGAAGAGAGATTGGTAAGTTCTCCTCTGATGTTCAAGCACATCATCTGTAAATGGAAACGTTATATTAACCCAACAGGAATCATAAACGTGTAAGATCTACTTCTTAAGAAAACTACTCAGTGCAACGAATGTACTGTACCGGGTACAATACCAAATTCAGTGCCTCACAATAAGATTGAGAAATATTTTTAGTTTTAATAGGAACTTCATAAACTGACAGACTTAAACTGCTTTGATACTGAACCAAAAACATAATTATCTCGATAAGGCTTTATATGATTTGTCGACCGACTGAGACTTAAAGAGGGAGGTTTTAAGTTGGACCTGTATGTACATAACATATAAAATCACGCCTTTTATCCCCGAAGGGGTAGGCAGAGGTGCACATTTCGGCACATAATGCCACTGTACAATATAACACCCACTTTTCACTATTTATGTTATGAGTCCCATGTAATAGGGGGTCAGCCTATTGCCATATACCGGGCACATTTCCAGACTCCGTGCTACTTTTGAGATTTTTTAAAAACCCAGTAATACTTTGCCAGACCCGGGAATCGAGCCCGAGACCCCTTGCCCGGCAGTCGCACTTGCGACCACTCGGCCAACGAGGCAGTCAATGTATGTTTGTTTGTTCGCGATTCGCTGAACCTTTCGATACAGTTTAGTAAGTAAGTTTCAGAAAAGTATTTACTACACAGGAGAAGGTGTTAGTATATCAATTAACCGAATAAAAACAGAGGAAGCTGAAGTCGGTTTTTTAAACGTAAATTTTAAAAGAATTATTTGTAACTCACATCAACTTTCTGTTGGTAAGATAGGTCAGTCTTGGTGAGCACGTAGGAGAGCTTGGTAAGGGCAGCCTCAGGCGTCATGTCGTATCCTGATATCACTCCCGCCTTCGCTATTGCCTATTGGGAGAAACTATCATTGAAATAAATTTTAAGTGTGATAGAGCCATGCTTCGGCACGAATGGGCCGGTTCGACCGTAGTGATACCACGGCCTCACAGAACACCGACGTGAAGCAACGCTTGCGTTGTGTTTCGTAGTGTGAGTGAGGTTACTGGAGGCCCCACACCCTCCCCCCTTCCCCAATCTCCCCAATCCCCGAATCGCCAACAATCCTCAAACTTCTAATTCCGAAAAAGCCGGTAACGCTTCTGGTGTTCCAGGTGTCCATGGGCGACGCCGATTGCTTACCATCAGGTAATCCGTCTGTTCGTTCATGCCGCATATGCCATAAAAAATATATATTCTGTAAGATCAAGTGTATTATAAACTTTAACTACTTGGTTGGCAACCAACTTCTCCTTGGCCACTTTTTATCCCGCTCGAAACAAGCATTTGTGTAATTACCTAACAAATAAAAGGACACGCATAACTCTTGATAGAAATGCACTACTGGCACAGGAATCAAAAGTTAAATCACTTTAGAATGTAATCGGCATCAGCCACAACTAGTTGGCTAACCATTCCGTTAAAATGTTTCATCCATTATTTTGATGAAATGTGTAATTAAAAATCCTTTAAGGCAAGATGAACATAAAACAACAATGACGGCACTATTGATGCGGCGGCTGGACAACCGACTGCCGCTTACCGTGTCGCGGGTTCGATTCCCACACGGAACAACTCTTTGTGTGATCCACAAATTGTTGTTTCGGGTCTGGATGTCATGTGTATGTAAACTTATATGTTTGTAAACGCACCCACGACACAGGTGAAAATCCTAGTATTGAGGGTATATCCTTTGCTATTGAGGGTACAGCACTACTTTTCATTAACAATACCGTTGGCGCGACGTTCTTTATCTTAACCTTTTTTATTAGAGGTTATCTGCGGTCAATAAGGCCAATGTTATAACAGGAAATTACCGTCCCACACGGTGACTTTGATTTCATCATAATATAACCTCTTTTTATTATTGTAATAGTTTAGTAATAACTCGATCCAAGATAACAGATTTCACCAAAATAACTTGTTTGGTGTTGATAACGAAGTTATTTAGTGATCGTGAATACGTATAAAACAAGCTGACTGACTTACGACTTACTCATGTATGTCTCAAAGGTTCAAATTCGGTTGAATGTCAATTTTTTATTTGACAACACTTTCATCTTACTAAACAGATCTATGTTTAGCAGTGGATAGAAAAAGGCTGATTATGGATAAACCTTTCACAAAATGTTAAAAGTATTGATTTAAACTTAAATACATTAGACGATAGTGCTTGGATTGTCAAAAGTCCTCACAAGAAGCATAAAATTTACTCTATAGTTTGACTATCTTACCTGTCCAGTCTTGTAAAGTGCAGCCACTGCACCCGTAGTGCATTGAGTGATATTCACAATGATAACTCCTCTCTTTACAGCTCTTTCTATCACCTGCAGAATGTCATGCCTTGTTGATGGAACATTACCAGCGCCATACGTCTCCATCACTAAACCTAAGAAGTAGAGAAAATAAAGACAATGTATGATAAAACACATATTTCATGAAATCACTATAGCGCGTTCTCGAAAGAGTAGAAAAAGATGTCGAGTATAAAAAAATACAGTCAAATTGAGAATCTCCTCCTTTTTTTTTGAAGTCGGTTGACTATATCTGGTCCTGGCCTTTGCAAATTATTCATAAGTATATAAACAATTAATTGTATATAAGCAATTAATCCACATTTAAACACAATATTGCTGTCTACACCCTGAATAATGTATACCACCCTTCAGAATGAATTTTCACTCACCTTGAATAGGGTGCTGGCAAGCAGATTTGACGGCTTCTGTACTGATACTGGGGAACAATCTGAGATGAGAAACATGCTTTGACATCATGGCGTGGACATGGAACTTCTCGATGACAGTGGGCTTGAAGATAGCAGCCTTATTTACCTCCATATCCAGCCCAACCTTCACGATTGGGACAGCATTTGGAGAGTCAAATGCGAAAAAATTGTTCACGGATATTTTTCGCGTTCTATAAAAAATAAAAACAATATTGTTAGTCTTTTTAGTTGACCATTACAATGATTTATTAAAGAGTTTATATTTATAACTAGCTTCTGCCCGCGACTTCGTACGCGCAATCTCGTTTTCTCCCGTTCCCGTAGGATTTCCTGGATTTTTTCTGTCTTAAGAACCTTCTCCTGACAACAACAAACAACAAATAAAACATCATCCAAATCGGTCTAGCCGTTCTCAAGTAATGGCGTGACAACGGGAAACTGGTTTCTTTTTATATATATATAGATGAGTTATACATACCGGTTACCCCGAAGCAATTTGCCGTAGAAGAAAATGGTAACCTCCGGGATATTGTAGCCCCCTGCGATAATGAGAGATGAGACGAAGTTGTCCACGCCGTCACTCCGGGGCTCGAAGATTGGAATCTAATAACAACATATTTCATATTTTAAAATATATAGACTGGTGGCCTATAATTTCTGCGTTTCTCGCATATTTTTATGCCTCTATCACATTCATGCATCTTGGTCATACGAACAAATATCTAAATTGTTCGAAACAGGGTTTTCGTGGAAAAATGTTTTTTGTGTCGAATTTAGGAAATAATGTAGAGGTAGGTAGTGATATACCATTTTAGAATGCATATTAAATGTGCCAACTTTTGTGAAATTCGCCACTATTACCGCAGTACAGTTTTTTTCAGTACAATCACTTAACTCGTTGAGTACCGTCATTATAGACACAATTAAAGAACAATTTTTTTTAAGGGGGGAAAATCATCGAATGACTGCTCCCGCCTGGGTGAGGCTGGACGGAGTGTCAGACTCTTACTGACTAAAAACCACCCCGTTCCTTCTCCTGCACGTCGAGCCGGAGCCCCGGTTACCCGTTAGGTTCTCCGCGACAATTAAAGAACAATAGGTTGCGGTCAACGGTGTCCTCGCGGTGTTTGACAGTTTAAAGTAAGTCTAATAATTTATTAAGAACACTTGGTTCGTTAAAAAGCGACATTCTTTTCCAAACTAAAGCAGTTAGCTCAGAATTTATGATTCCATAATAGTAAACTACCAACGGCAAGTACCAATGTGACTTTTTCCGAGTTATATGTACTTTCTAAGATTATTTAGTCACCACTGACAAACGGTGAAGGAAAAACATCGTGAGGAAACCTGAACTTATAATTTCTAATTATAAGTTTGAAATCGCCAACCCGCATTGAGCAAGGGTGGTGATTAATGCTCTAACCTTCTCCATGTGAGAAGAGGCTTTGCTCAGCAGTGGGCATTTATAGGCTGTTGATGATGATGATGAATAGTAAAACACTATTCAGGATAACATAAGCAAAAACAAAGACGAAAAAATTAAGAATTGTAGCAACAAGATTCAGAAGATTGGCACAGGTGTACTTTTTCGATTAACTATCTGATTTGGATTTTTTAAAATATTTTTCTGATAACTGTAGGATTCTTGCCGATCACCTGGTGCCATTATATATTGGCATCACATGGTATATTGATTTTTTTATTACATATTTTTATTACAGTGGTGTAACGACTAATATTTACAATCATTAGCACACCATCAAAGCCTTAATCGAAATAAGTTCCGTTTAATAATTTTCCCTTCACCTACCTATTAACGATGTCTTCACAAACAAGGCTTTATATTTGAAAACATAACGCTTGAAATGAAAAATCTTCCAAAATCATGAAACATATATACATGTGACTGCAACATCATTCCTTTCCACCGAAAAAACTAGGAAAGCAGCAACATTATTTACCGTAGTTAAACAAAATATTTCTATGCATTTAACTGGCGTTAAAAACTCAATAGACATAATTTAATGCTATTAATATCTATCTGTACAAGCATGTCAAAGCATCAATTGATTTTATCAGGTCAATTCATTCAATTTTGTAACAATTGAAGATGCGTAGTTACGTATCTATCTTTGTTAATGAAGGTCGCTCCATTTGTTAAGCCATTACGTTTTTTCGTTCGTAAGTTATGTAGTTAGAACTGTCTAATATTTATTGTGTTGGTTGTATAAGCTTATTTAGGTGTTCATAATAAAAAATATTTTTATGCATATCTCGGAGTATCTGCTTCACGCACGTTTCTACCAAATACATAGTTTGATTTTGTTTGCTTGCTCTTTGTTTTTTTTTAACTTTGCACTCACTAGGATTATCTCCTGTGTCGTGGGTACGTTAACAAACATACAAGTTGACATATACATGACACATTTGTGCATCACACAAAAAGTTGTTCCGTGTGGGAATCGAACCCGCTACAAAGCCCAGCCACCGTGACAACCGTGTAGCCAAGAAAGAGTACCTTTACTAATCTAAAGAGAATGAGGTCAGAATCAATAATAGACCTTAGCTTCGGGCGTCACTGAAGAGTTGTCAGCAACACACAATTCGATCAGATCAGCCTTTAGCCAAACGCCACTTTAGCGCTTGTCTACAGAGAGAGTAGAAATCAAAATGTATGGGAATGACACTGACATGTGTCCAAATTTACGTCAATTCCATATAATTTGGTTTTCTATTCTAAGTGTAGACAAGCGCTAAATGGCATTAGGCTACAGCTGCTTACCTGCGAACCAGTAAGTACAACAGCCTTGCCGAGGTTTTCAAACATGAAGGAGAGGGCTGATGCTGTATAAGACAACGTGTCTGTGCCATGAAGGACTACAAACCCATCATATTGCTCGTAGTCACTCTGTAACAAAAGCAATCACATAAAAAACGAAATAATCGTGCTATTAAAAAACACTGACAATAAATATTCAATTGCTTATTAGTGTAATTTTTTTTATGACATAAGCCGGTAATCGAGCAGATGGATCACCTGATGGTAAGCAATCGGCGTCGCCCATGGACATCTGAAACACCAGAGGCGTTACAAGTGCGTTACCGGCCTTTTGGGGATTAGGAGTTTGAGGATCGTTGGGGATTCAGAGATTGGGGAGATTGGGGAAGGGGAGGGTAATTGGGCCTCCGGTAACCTCACTCACAACGAAACATAACGCAAGCTTTGCTTCCCGTCGGTTTTCTGTGAGCCCGTAGTATCACTCCGGTCGAAGCCGACCCATTCGTGCCGAAGCATGGCTCTCCCACACTTATTTTTTATACCTACAATTATAACAGGACTTAAAAAAGGTCTAACTTACCTGAATATCTTTGGCGATTTTCACCCAATCCGCTTCAGTTATGTCCGATGAGTCCAACAGCGGGTCGTACTCTTTGATATCGTACAAAATTCTCCACGTTACGTCATCAGTTTCTAAGAAAAACTAACATTAAGTACAGCAATGAAATTGTAATTTTAAATTGGGAGTTATATTTTTATGAACTTACTTGGTAACACAAAGAAACTTTCCAAACTTGTGTCTGCTGGCGACGCTTTCATAATTTTCTGGTGATAATTTTCGTCATGAAGCTGTGGATACCTTCGTATCGAGGGCTTAAACATGTTTTTCCCAGGTGACAGTCCTGTGAACAATAAATTTAATCTTATAGAATAATTTCTACAAAGAGTAAGATAAAATGTACCCGAAAGACAGAAAATCCATAATTCAAGGTAGAATCTAATTAAAATCCCTTTTTTTTAAGGGGGGAAAATCATCCAATGACGTCTCCCGAATTAAAGTCCCCCTGAGTTTTTTCAGTGAATAAGATAAAATCTGACAGTAAACTACTAAATAAATCAATAGATTCTCTCAAAATGAGACCAAAATAAAACCGTAGCTAAAGAACCTAGATCAATAACATGTCAACCCATAACCATCCATAGCTTATGAGAGAAATGTCTTACATACCAAAGTAAAACTACTTAAAAATCATATCGTATGTCCAATCGAACAATTTTCCTATATTACGGCCACCATGCCCTACCTACTTCAGGCAAAATAATGGCGCTAACACTGTACCAATGTTTACTAACCACTGTTGACTTAAAGGAGTCGGTAAGTATACAAGTAAGTACCTATATTACACACTGTCGACTATGTAGGAAGTCAGGACACAGTATATGAATATAATAATATACCTACATTACAACAAGTACCTATGTATCCCGAACGATATTATTGAAACTAGTGAAGTATAGTGAATCAATAATTGTTCAGTGTAGAAATAATCTTTATAAAAGATGCACTCGGCCAACGCCATACTACTATTTATTGTGTTGTCCTATAGCTCGATAGATGGCGTTGGCCGATTTAAATTCAAGCTATGGTTTCGTTACCGGCAAAACATTAGGTTGTCTGCTTTGACGAAAGAAATTGTCTTGCTCTGAGGTACTTCGTATCATTTCAAGTAACAGGCTTCAAAGGACTTTCGGCCGAAACCGTTCATGGTCCAGTCGAGCGAAGGGTGTTTATGGAAAAACACACATAATTAAATATAGTTGTGCTAATTGATACGAGATGGTGATAGTTGTCGGTTAACAATACTACACGTGGAAGACTAAGAAAGTAAGAAGTGTTCAGCTGCCGAGGACATACATCGGGAATCATCGCTGAACTTCGTTTGGAGCTCGTGAGTAGTGAAGTGCATATAATTGTGGACAAAGAACTGTGAGTACATTCAAATTATTAAAACTAGGGACTTAGAAAAATCCGCGTGTAATCGATCAGGGACTTAGAATAGTTTCGAGAAAAACGACCAGACGTCGAATCTATGCCCGATTTCGAAGCGATCTACAAGTATTAAACACTTAGAAAAATTCTCTCCAGTTTGGACTTGAAAAATTTGTCAACTGTCAGCGACACTTGGAGAATTTTCATCTATCTTTCACTGGACTTAGAATTTTCATGAATACAAACAACATGGAGAAAGAACTGAGAAAGCTGAAAGATATCAAATTACAAATTGAAAAGGGCTGGATAAATTACAAGAAGTCCCCAACAGATCGGATAAACTAGAATTATGTCGATACACGTTTAGAGATGTTAGAGACCCAATTCAAGAATTTTTCTGCGAAATATGAAGTCATCGTAGGTGATTGCGAAAGTGAAGAATTACAGGACTTTTTCCAGGAAGATATCTACGAGACGGTTTATGAATGTTATTTAATGTACAAGGTAGAATTAAAAAATGTTTTGTCCTAATTAAAAGTTCACAGCTCCAGGAAGGAAGGTTGCGAAGGTTCATCTGACAGCAGTGTGGTAAGATTGCCAAAAATAGTTTTGCCTACTTTTAGCGGAAAATATACAAAGTGGTCGTCATTCCGTGATTTGTTCGTGTCATTTGTATATAACAATAAAAAACTTGATGATGTCCAACGTCTCCACTATTTAAAAACACAACTGTCAGGTGAAGCGGAGTAGCTTATAAAACATGTACCTATAACTGATTTAAACTATAAAAAATGCTGGGAAATGTTAGAACATAGGTATAATAATAAGAGATTTGTATCCACATGTATTTCAAACCGACTATTTGGCCAACGTAATATTGTAAACGAGTCATCAAAGGCACTAAAAGATTTACTTGATGTGACGAGTGATTGTTTGCACGAACTCACTAATATTGGCATTGATGTTAGTTCTTGGGATGTTATTATTATTTATGTTGCAAGCCTGAAGTTGGACGTAGAATCTAGGAAGCAGTGGGAACTGCATGTTAGTAAATCATCCGACGATCTACCTTCCTTTAAACAGTTTTGCGAGTTTTTGGAAACACGTTTTCGTGCTCTCGAATGCGTTGAACCTAAACATAAATTAAAAGTCGATCATCATCCTACATCTCACACTAAGGTCATGCACGGTACGACTAATAAGTTATGTCCACACTGTTCTGAGAGTCACAAACTCTTAAATTGTAAGAAGTTTTGCCAACTAGATGTGGACGGACGTCGTGCCGTAACACAATCTTTGGGTGTCTGTTTTAATTGCTTGGGAAGTAATCATACTTCTAAATACTGCCGTGTTCTTTCTAAATGCCGTATTTGTCAGCGTAAACATCATACGCTGCTACATCCGAAGAACCATTGTGGAGTCATTGGGGTTACTGCGTCAGGGGAACCTATTCACCCTGAACTTGGATGTACTTCAGAGCCAGTCCATGATGTCAAGGTAAGTATAGCATCTCATTTTGTGAATGAACAAACGCAGGGTCAAGTACTGTTAGCCACGGCTTTGGTTAAAGCCGAATCACAAAATGGGTCCTCTCAGGTTTTGAGAGCTTTGTTGGATCAAGGATCACAAGCATCCTTTATAACTGAGTCAGCTGCGCAATTACTGCGTTTAAGGAGAGTAGTCTCAAAGACTACTATTGCAGGTATAGGAGGTGAGCATAGCAAGATCGTTTCTAAACATGTAGTGAATTTTGATATTCAATCGTTGCATGATTCCTCTTATACCATAAACGTAACTGCGCATGTACTACGTTCACTGACATCGGTTATGCCAGATAAGAATGTCAACCTTGACAATTGGCCAGAAATTCACAGCATACGTCTAGCCGACCCAAATTTCAGTCGTTCTAATAAAATTGATATTTTATTAGGGGGGGAAGTATACTGCTGTATTTTAAAGGAAGGTCTGATCAAGAGTCCTACAGGCTCTCCGGTCGCACAAGACACGCATTTAGGTTGGATTGTGTCAGGCTATGTCAGTAAGGCAGATAGATCTCTAAATTCTCATAATACTATAATCACGATGTACACTCAAATAAAAGAGAATAATATGTTAAAACGTTTATGGGAATTGGATTCTGAACCTGCTATAACGAAAAAGCTTCTCCCGCCTGAAGAACAGGCCTGCGAAGAGTTTTACGCACAACCGACAGTTAGAGATGTCAATGGTAGATATGTCGTAAAATTACCTTTTCGTTCCGAAGATCCACCTTGTAAATACGGTAATTCTAAAAATATAGCTGTAAAAAGATTGCTAGGTTTAGAAAGGAAGCTGGGTAGGGATGATGAATTAAAAAAACAGTATGCTGATGTAATAAAAGAATATTTATTGCTGGGTCATATGGAGAAAATCGTTGATGAGGCTGAAATAAATAAAACCGATGCTGTTTATTTACCTCATCACACAGTGGTTAGACAGGATAAACTAACCACTAAGGTAAGAGTGGTTTATGACGCGTCATGTAAGGGAACGAACGGGGTTTTCTTAAATGACACCTTAATGGTAGGACCCACTCTTCAGGCAGATTTGCGACATATTGTCATGAGATGGTGTCAACATCCGATCTGTCTGGCGGCCGATATCGTCAAAATGTATCGCCAAATCAAGGTCGCTCGACCTGATACAGATTATCAAAGAATTGTTTGGAGAGAGAATCCAAACAAAGAGATCGAGGATTACCGACTTCTGACTGTCACCTTTGGTACGTCATGCGCTTCTTACTTGGCTGTAAAGTCGTTGCAGCAAGTTGCGTGCGATGAAGGCGAGAGGTATCCAATGGCTGCTGAAAGGGTGAAGTCAGACTTCTATATGGACGATCTGATGACTGTGTGGGGTATATGCATAAGTGTGTGCGCTGACGCGTGCACTTTATGTATGTATGTATGCGTAGCGTTAAGGGTCCACAGTTAAAGTACTCTAATTAAATTCATTCGATGTCTATAAACCGAGCATTTCACTTGTGTTCGATATCCTGACTCACACACCACTAATACACACACCAACAGTGGTGACCCCGACGTCAACTCAGTAACGAAGGCGAACAATAGGATCATGTATAAGCAAATCCAGCCAACTCCATCAGTGCCAGCTACTATAAAAACGGAGGAATGCGAGGCCGCCATAGCCACACTATCAGTGACGAACAAGATACCAACTTTTTGGTCAGAAAATTCGCGACTATGGTTCTACCAAGTAGAAGCGATTCTAGCACCGCAGAAAACATCAGACGCCAACAAATACTTCATGGTGATAGCCAAGCTGAACAAAGATGTCATACAGCAGGTTGGCTAATATATCTGATATTAGCCAACCCGCCGGAAACAAACAAGTTTGAAGCATTAAAAAAACGCCTACTACAGATATATGAAGAATCAGAAGACAAAAAGATACGAAAATTAGTCACAGAAATAGAATTAGGGGACCAGAAACCTAGTCAATTATTGCGGCGTATGAAAGAATTGGCAAGAGGGAAGATAGAAGACGAAACACTGAAAATATTGTGGCAAAGTCACTTACCGTCATCAACTCAAGCAGTACTCACCGTGACGCCCACGAAGGATCTGGACGAATTAGCAATTATAGCTGATAAAATTATGGATACTCACCAGCCAGTGCAAGTCAGCGAAGTAGCCCCTTGTCAACAGCATTCTACAACCAACTTCGAGATCGCTACAATAATGGCAGAGATAGCAAAGATCAATTTGAAATTAAACGAAATGGACGAACGAAGAGGAAGATACAGGAGCAGGAGCAGAAGCAGGTTTGGAAACTTTTCACGGGACCATTCTCAGTCAAGACCACGTAAGACGCCGGATAGTCCAGATTGGCTGTGCTCGTACCACTGGAAGTTTAGAGAACAAGCGCGAAGATGCGTCGCCCCGTGCAGCTGGGGAAGCAGAAGCCAAACACCAAGGTCGGAAAACTAACAGCACTGCAGCCGGTGGCGGGAAACGATGCAGTCAATGATTACCGCCTAATAGTAAGTGATAGAATATCTAACGTAAAGTTTTTAGTCGATTCAGGAGCCTGTATCTCCATATTACCTAAGAATTTAATCAAAAATAGGAGCGAGTTAAATGTAAATTCTAATTATACATTGTTTGCAGCCAATGGCTCTAGCATTAAGACATATGGGACAAAAATACTCACCTTAGACTTAAAATTAAGAAGAACTTTCAAATGGTCCTTCGTGGTGTGCGACGTTAAGCAACCAATTCTGGGGGTTGATTTTTTGAACCATTTAAAATTAATTTTAGACATACATGGCCGTCGCTTAGTAGACAAAATAACTAACCTGGCCGTACAAGGATTGATCGTAGACCATTGTGAATTAACAATTTCAAAGTTACATAGCGATCACCCAATTTATGAAATGTTAAAAAAGTATCCGGACATACTTAAACCGATGTCATTCAAAGAAACACCTAAGCATTCAGTATTTCATTATATTGAGACTACCGGCCCACCTGTGTTTTGCAAACCCAGGCCACTAGCGCCGAAGCGTTACAAAATCGCACAGGAGGAATTTAACAACATGTTAGAAGCAGGGATATGTAGGCCCTCTAAGTCAGCCTGGGCAAGCCCACTTCATCTGGTCCCCAAGAAAGACGGACAAGTTCGTCCTTGTGGTGATTACAGAGCTTTAAACGCAATAACTAAGCCGGACAGATATCCTATTCCGAGGATACAAGATTTCACATACTTACTACACGATAAGACAATTTTCTCCAAAATTGACATAAAGAAAGCATATCATAATATATTAATCAACCCAGACGACATTTGTAAAACCGCGATAACGACACCATTCGGTCTATATGAATTCGAGCGCATGACATTTGGTCTAAGGAACGGTGGTGTCAGGGCTAGACTTTCTATATTGTTATTCGGACGACATATTAATCGGATCTGCCAATAGCACGCAGCACGACGAACACATAGAACAAGTACTTAAGCGTTTAAATGAATACGGAATCACTATAAATTTAGAAAAATGTATTTTCAAAGCAAAAAGTATAGAATTTTTAGGTTTCAGAGTTACAACAATGGGCGTCAGGCCATTAGAAACTAAAGTAGAGGCAATTAGCGAGTATCCCAAACCAAGCAATGTCAGTGAATTAAGAAAATTTTTAGGTATGGTAAATTTTTACAGAAGTCATCTACCTAAAGCAGTGGAATATTTAGACACATTAAACAAGTACATACATATGACAAAAAAAAATGACAAAACTATAATACATTGGACACCGGATGCTGATAATGCATTCTTAGAATGTAAGAACGGACTCAAGAATGCGGTGACGCTATCGTTTCCAGTGAACGACGCACCACTTGCACTCTTTGCAGACGAATCAAATAATTGTATTGGCGCAGTATTACAACAGTATATAGGTGGTAAATGGAATCCATTAGGATATATCGCAAAAAAACTAACAGATACACAGAAAAATTACAGCACGTACGACCGAGAATTACTTGCTATATTTTTAGGTGTAGAAGAACATTTTAGAAGTTTATTTGAAGGCCGAGACTTAATTATTTTTACGGATCATAAACCCCTAACATTTGCTTTTACGAAATTGTCCAAAAATAACAAGAAAGAAAGCCCTAGACGCATTAGACAGCTTAGTTTCATCAGCAATTTACAACAGATGTGAGACACGTGTGTGGTCAAAACAATATAGTTGCAGACGCACTATCGAGAATACAAACAATAGAATGTACATCGAACATAATAGATTATGAAAAATTAGCCTCACAGCAAAATAACGACTTTGAACTTAAAGACATTTTAAAGAATCCTAAATTTAGCTTCAAAAAAATTTTTATTCCCAACACCAAGCAATCTGTTTACTGCGAAATATCGAATGGTAGCGCAAGGCCATACTTAATAGAATCTTTTAGGAAAACTGCATTTCGTGCTATTCACGATCTTAGCCATCCGGGACTGCGAGCATCGCGTAATATGGTTAAAGAAAAGTTTTGGTGGCCAAATATGAATCGGGATATAAACACACGCGCAAAAACATGCATTAGTTGTCAAAAATCAAAAATAAATAGGCATACAATCTCTAGCCACGGCTCGTATCAGCAGGTTGACAGGTTCGAGCACATACATGTCGACTTAATCGGTCCCCTTCCCATAACAGCTGATGAGTTCAGATACTGCTTAACTATTATAGAGGTAGATAGAAGTACAGGGTGGCCGGAAGCTTACCCAGTGAAAGACATGATGGCAGATACTGTAGCAAATACCATCTATAACGAGTGGATATGTAGATTTGGTTGCCCTGTCAAACTGACAAGTGACCAGGGCAGGCAATTCGAGAGTAAGTTATTCGGTAGTTTAATGGCTTATTTAGGTATACAAAAGATCAGAACAACCCCGTATCATCCACAGAGTAACGGAGCCATCGAGCGATGGCATAGGAGTCTAAAAGCATCTTTAATGGCAAGATTAAATGGTAACAAAAATTGGAAGGGTGAACTGCCTAGCGTGATGCTAGGACTTCGGGCAGCCATAAGAAACGAGACAGGTATAAGTGCCGCACAAATGGTTTACGGTCGGTCATTGCGATTGCCAGGCGAATTTTTTGCAGACAGCCCGGACAATGTAGAGCCACATTCAGTTATACAGAACATCAGAGATAATATCAGACAGTATAAGTCCATTAATGTAAAATGTCACAACTCGTCAAAATTCTTTGTACATCCGGACCTAAATCATTGTTCACATGTATTCCTAAGAACTGACGGAAATAAAAGATCTATAGTATGTCCCTATGAAGGACCATACAAAATAATAGACAAATCAGAAAAAGTATACAAAATCCAAGCCGAAGATAGAATCATTAATGTATCAATAGACAGATTGAAGCCGGCATATCTTTTAGAAAATGATAACTCTGCACAAAATAATGTGAAAAATGTTCAAACCACAAAATCGGGGAGAATAGTAAAGACCCCAGTTAGATTTTTGGATTCATGAAAAGCATTAAGTAAATGACTAGTGCCTATTTAATTTTATTTTGGATCATAATGATAATGTAGCAACTAGATAATAGGAGATAATATTTTTTTATTGGTTATAAGGTCTTATTTTGTTTTGATATTTGAAATAAGTTTAGCCAATATGTGATTAAGCCGCACTATCAAGATTTTATGTACATACGTCTAAGAAAATAGAATTAGCAAGCAAACCCCAATCACACAGCTAGTATATAAAACTCAGTACGCAGCATGTAAGCAGTAACTCACGTATAGTATTATTAAAATAAACAAGTACAAGGTTAAAGCTGCGGAATGATGCGCCAACGAAAAGTGTACGGCACATGTACCTAATTAATAATGGCAGTAGATATTAAATGCATATAATGCGCTGATACAGACACCAGGCATCATTACCTCGCAACATCGATAACGATATTAATCCAATCTAGTAATATATTTACATTAAGTGAATTTAATCCAATCTACTTAGTTTATCACGTGCATACCTACTAGAGCAAAATTATATCAAAATGGGAAAAACGTACAGCATCGAAAAGAAATCTGAGGAAGTAATAATTGCCCAAAACGGGGCGAATGGTGCGACCACATCGCATTTTGAGCAAACATTAGAAAAGTATGGCACTATAGCCATGATCATTGTAATACTAATAGGAATCTATGTTGTATATATGTTTTGCAAAAAGTGTAAGCAAAGTGCCCGAAAAGCATTGCAAAAAGAAATGACGGTATGGCATAGTACTACATCCATGCAAATGGCGCCACAACAGGCGCAACCACGTCACAACATAGTGTAAAGATATAGTGTCCATCAATGTGTTTGTAAAAGGCCAGTGAAAGTGAATCGTGAATCAAAAGTATGTTATACCTATGTATGTACAAAATTAAAGAACATATTTGTTACACCAACAACTGGGTGTCAATCTGAAACAGAAGTAAAAATAATTTATGATGAAATGAATTGTCTATTAGAGAAAGCGGGGTTCCAATTGCAAAAGTGGAGAAGCAATAGACCATCCATTTTGGAAACCTTGAAGGAAACTTCTGGTAGAGACCTGGAAATAAAAATGGATAGTATAACTAAGATTTTAGGACTTACCTGGAACCGGAACACTGATGAATTTGATTATTCTGTGAAGATGTCACCTGCTGCCACTGAAACAAAAAGGTCGGTTATATCAGAGATATCAAGGCTTTATGATCCGTTGGGTTGGATAGCACCGTGCATTATAACCTCGAAGGTTTTCATACAAAAGCTATGGATTAGTGTAATCGGCTGGTTCGAAGAACTGTCCACAGTAGTTTCCCAAATCGAGGCATGCCTAAACTCTAGGCCCCTGTCTCAGGGTAGTAGTGATCCAGAGGATCCTGTACCTCTGACTCCGGGTCATTTCTTGGTGGGTCATCCATTGGTAATGGTTCCTGACTACAATTATGAAAGTGTCACAGTTAGCACTTTACGCAGATGGCAATTAGTACAGCGTATGGTGCAGCACTTTTGGCGTAGATAGAAACAGGAGTATTAACTTAGTAGTAAGTAGTAAGTAACTTTTTTCAAAGGCATAAGTGGAATGTTCGTAAACCTGACTGTAAAATAGGTGATGTAGTTTTAATAAAAGATGATATCTTACCTCCAGCTAAGTGGTTGTATGGCAGAATTGTAGAGCTGCAACCGGGTAGAGATAACTTGACGCGGGTTGTCACTGTTCGTTGTAAGGGCTCTATGATTAAACGTCCAATTTCAAAATTGTGTTTGCTTCCTGTTACTGGTTAAGGCAAAATCTTGTGACGAGATTTGATTGTTCAAGTTGCGTATGTTTTTAGATAAGGTTTTATTATGTTATGTGTTGAAATGACAATGTCTCCTACTCTTGTGCACTGTTATGTATTGATTACAATGTTTAGTTAGTGGTTTACTTATATTGGTTTTGTAAGAATTTTGTCAACATGATATTTTTGCCTGTAACAAGAATGTCGTTTTTGTACTTATATCTATTCGTTTTGATTGAAACCATATCTGTCCGCGCCAATGTTTGCTAAAAGAAGCCGTCCGCTAGATATCTATTATTCGTAATATAATTGTCATACAGTCCATTGTTCTCCTAGTTGTTAAGTTTATTCATGGTGGGCGGTACGAAAAGGAATATATTCTTTTTGGTGGGCGGAATGTTCAGTGTAGAAATAATCTTTATAAAAGATGCACTCGGCCAACGCCATACTACTATTTATTGTGTTGTCCCATAGCTCGATAGATGGCGTTGGCCGATTTAAATTCAAGCTATGGTTTCGTTACCGGCAAAACATTAGGTTGTCTGCTTTGACGAAATAAATTGTCTTGCTCCGAGGTACTTCGTATCATTTCAAGTAACAGGCTTCAAAGGACTTTCGGCCGAAACTGTTCAATAATGATAAAATATCTACTACGGGAATTGTCTAATAGCCGAAATTAATAGTTAATGTATCTCAACCCATAATCTGAAATTATTACATTACTAGCTGTTACAGCGACTTCGTTGGCGTGAAATTTCTTGTTAATTTATACTTTTTTGACGCGACAACGTGTTGATTGGCGAGCCGTATTTGAGAGCTAGTATGAAACGGAACGTTTATTGTCTACTCAAGATGGCGACTGCGGTTTGTATTTAAGTGTCATTAAAATGTATTAATTAAACGAAATAATCTCCGTAATCGGAATTTTGGGGATATAAGTTGTCAAATCGAAATCGATATTTTTTTATGTTTTGTCATTCAGGTAATGTTTCGATCGAGTATACCGTACCCCTTGACGAAATTATTAATATAGATATTTTTAAATAGACGTTGCCCCACACTAGGGTGTTCTCCTATGTTGTGGGTGCGTTTACAAACATACAAGTTCACATAGACTGACACCCAGACCCGAAACAACAATATATCAGACCGGCAGCCGGCCACCGCGCCAACCGTGCAGTCGCAGATGCATGTAGATTCTAACAAAACTTGAGATCGATCTACAAATTTTTAATTAAAATCGGCTATCAATTATAACCGTCAACTGTACTATAATCTAAACTTCGATGATCCGTTCGCATAAACGCTTTTGACATGTGCTAATAATGAAAGTTCCTGCAAATTCCATGAACTGTTATTTAGTTTCTCGTTAAACTGCGTTCTAATAATACATACATAAATAACTTCATGCCTGTCTCCCATGGGGGTAGACAGAGACTATGGAACGCCAATTACTACGATTCCTACATACCTCTTTCGCTTCATCGACAATCATCAATCTTTTCGAATTTCAAATTTCGAAATATGTAGTGTTAAAGCAACTCAATACTTCGTAAATATTGCATCAAGTTAACGTATTAACGTTACAACGGTACTTGCGGTGATTGCAATGTTCCGCAAAATAAATCACTTCTTGGAATAACATAATTTATTCGCATTATGGAAAAGGTTACTTACAAAGTCTTGAAACTCTTGAAATGTACTTAACTGCCTCATCGATCGAGTGGCCGCCAGCGCGACTACAAAGCACGAAGTTCCGAGTTCGATTTCAGAGCCGGGCAAAATGCTACTTGGTTTTTGTTATTAATTATTTCAGCTTGCTTACGTAACGCCCCAGACCCAATTACCCCTCCTGCCCAGTCTCCCCAATCCCCGAAACCTCCATAATCCTCAAATTTCCAATTGCTTACCATCAGGTGATCCATCTGCTCGTTTAATGATGCCATAAAAAACTGTTGGACGAGAAACTCGACTAGTTTCAAGCCATTCTAGGGACTCATATTCATGAACAGCATTCCGGTACAAACGAAGCGGTGACACATATTTCGTTACTTCTAAAAATCTCCTAGTAGCATGGAGTTTGAAAATGTGTCCGAAATAGAGTAATAGACCCTCTCCCGACTTGTAACAATAATGTTAATGGCGAAAAATGTTAAATGTTACATTTATTATGTGCACATCTATCGAACCCTTTTGGACATATAACAAAGTCTCGTCGTTTTACTTAATCCGGCGGCAAATGAAAAGCATGATATTATATTGACTCTACATGTATATAATCTATTAACCCCCTGTGGAAGATTTCCATGATATTGCACGGCTGGAGGCAAATTGATATTATTAAAGAAACAAGTACTAAAGCAGCTGTAATAGATCACAGGCGGTTTCTTATTATATGAATCTCATATCATAATACGACTGGCACGAAATGGTTTGAACATGGTTACAAGTTGAGTTGATGATCAGAGTTACGAGTCAAAGTCAAGTTAAGTCTCCTAACCGCATAAAACAAGTATTTCTGTGATCTAGAAATTGTTATTCCGAGTTTGGATGTGACGGAAATAAATGTCTGTTTGTAAACACCACTATACCTCTATAACTAAAGAATTGTATTGTGAACATGATTGAAAAAGAGTAACTTATGGAGTTTCTTACTCGTTCTTCTCCATCAGGATCTATACCTTGGATTGAGCAAACAGCTTCACTAGGGGTCTGTTAATATTTTTTTTTGTTGACGTTCAAATGTGATAATTGAAATAAATGATTTTGACATTTACGACACGCAACGTGGTCGCAACCGTAGACTCAGTGCTATTAGTGGAAAAAAAATCTGAAAAGAAAGATCAACACTTTATTCAACCAGAGAATCGTCGTATGAGTGGGGTTACCGGAGGCCCAATTACTTTACAATTTCCCCGCCCCCTTTCCCAATTCCTGAATCCCCACCAATCCTCATATTCCTAATCGCAAAAGGCTGGTAACGCACTTGTAACGCCTACGGTGTTCCAGGTGTCCATGAACGTTCTCAACAGCAGCATTTGCGACAACGTGACCAACGAAACATGGGGTAATAGGTATCATAAAAAATGAGAAATTGAAGGGTAATTGAAACACATTATTCAATAGAAAATACACTTAGATAGATATTATAAATTACGCATGTACACCTAAGCGATACGTCATTGAACAATCAACAATCTAATTTTCTTATCAAAGTACACAATCGTCGCATAATGAGATTGAAGTTTAAGATTGTGATAAGAGGAAGGAGTTGTTTATATGTACTTTAACTTGTAAATGAGAATGACAGATTACATACTGAATTAGTAAGCTTGTACGATGATTACAAGACGGGAGAAGAGTCTAGCTCTTCTCTCATTAGTTATGGTTTGACTCCACGTACTGACCTATTATGCAATAGTAACCATATCATCATCACGCCTTTTATCCTTGAAGGGATAGGCAGAGGTGCACTTATGCCACTGTACAATGTAACACCCACTTTTCACTATTTATGTTATGACTCCCTTGTAATAGGGGGTGAGCCTATTGCCATATACCGGGCACAATTTCAGACTCCGTGCTACTACTGAATTTTTTTTAAAAACCCAGTAATACTTTGCCCGACCCGGGAATCGAACCCGAGACCCCTTGATCGGCAGTCGCACTTGCGACCACTCGACCAACGAGGCAGTCGAGCAGCAGAAATAGTAACCATTTTCGCCATTATGACAGCATACTATACTCAGCAGTTGCACTTCAATGAATCATTATTGAACTATTAGTTGACCTAAGAATAGGTTTAAAGTATCTATTTATTGAACAGTAAATATAATACGCACGACATCAGTTAAGCAATCGATGGACATGCGCCGCACCCATGATTGCTGACCAAGTTCCGGACGATCAGCATGTGTAGCCAAAAGTGCATATTTAGCAATAAGTTAGAATTAGACATTACTTATTATTATAATCAGTCTTGTAGAACCATTGTAACAATAAACATTAAAATTAAATTCTTTTTAATTAATTTCTCGATCGCCGTAACTTAACTGGCGCAGTCGGTAGGATCGCGACACTCGAGCTAGAATATAACTCTCCTAATAGAGTGAACGATATTCATCGTTATCTTCGCGATCCGAACTATACGAATCTACGAGCGACGAGATCCTGTGGGAGTTCCGGAGTATTGGGAGTCCTGCTGTTCTACAAGGCCCGACTGGAGATGCAGAGGTTTCTAGGGTGAGTACAAATCGTTCACCCAGCTCCTGTGCTATATTTCCTGTCGTATAATATTACATGTATGTACGCATATCGTGTTACTGTGATTGTCTCTGTGCTATAATCGCGATAGACTTTCATTTGTATTAGTAATTAACATTTTAGTGTATTATTACAATTTTAGCGTTATCATCACGCTATATTGATATTGAGGTATAGGCAGTAGCGTAACTCAGACACGTATAAATAAAAATAATGGCGATGGAAGCCGCAGACGTTGCCAACTTAAAATTCGTCAGGGATCTTATGCCCAAGTATGACGGTAACCCTAAGACCCTTAATTATTTCATACGCGAGATAGAAGGTATTATTGGATTACTTGACGAGAATGCTAGAAAGAACCCGGCGTTTATTTGTCTCATCAAGAGTAGGCTGAGCGGTACCGCGATTGATGCCGTTGCGTATGAAGAGTCTCTCGACACCTGGCAGGCTATAAAAAACGCGTTAATACGTAGACTAGGCGAACCACGAAACGAAATCCAAGTAATGCAGGAACTCACGCGTGTGCGCCGCAATAAAAGCGAAGATTCAGAGACATTTGGCAAACGCTTGAGAGATATTCTAGACACGCTACAATCGGTGGGTAAGCACAGTGATAAATCGTATTACGAAAGCATGGTGATAGACCAATACACCAATAACTTAGATTTTCATGTGTCCGTTGGCGTTCGTATAACTAAACCTACAACTTTAGAAGAAGCCATAGTCAGTGCTAGGCAAGAGGAAGCGAGATTAGCCTATAATAAATTCAATAATAACTTAAGCTCTCCTCAAATGCAAGTCAAACCAAAAGAAACACCTAGGATGAATCTGCCTACAAATCAACTTAGTCATCCTTTTAGGTTCAACACACCCCAGTATAGGCTCCCCGATTCTAGCACAACACAACGTAATAATAATAGCTCTCCTGAGCAGAGACAACAGTGGGTCCAGTCCATGGTCCCATGGAAAAACAAGGCTCCATCAGGTAATGGAGACATGACACCTAGGACTTCTGGTAATTTTAGGAGTTCAGGAAATTTTAGACAGCAGCAAAACCTACCACACCCACAGGTGGAACCTACACAGAAGGTATCCGATGTCACAATGCGGTCTGTAGACAAGCCCGTTAAGCCCAATCTTACGCAAGATTTTTTTTATACTACAAATGAGGACCATACCGAGACCAACTACGACCCCTACTACGAACAAGGTGAGTGCTATAATACACAATATTCGGAACATGAGTACTCAGAGGTACCTATGGGACAATCAAACTACCAGGATTTTCCCGAGACCATAGGGCAGGAGGACCACAGTTCATTTATACGGTTCAGTTAAACAATTATGGTAAAGGGCGTCTCCCGTATATAGACCTCCCAGAATATAAAGGTAAATTTTTATTAGACACTGGTGCAACTCATAGCATGATATCACCTAATGCCTTAAAAGATACAATCTTTGAATACTGCGTAGAATATGAACCATTTATAGTAAGAACCGCACATGCCAGTACCCAACATGAACATGTAGCTTATTTACCTTTACCGCCCCAATTTAATACGGACAATTTTCATAAGTTTTTAGTATTCGATTTCGATCCAAAATTTATAGGAATTATAGGCATGGATCTTTTCCAGGAATTAGGATGCACCATTGACCTAAAAAACAAAATTTTAAGAACTTCTAATAGTGAAATACCGATCTATACCAATTATCCCGTGAAAACACTTAGCATTGAACCTCGATGTGAAAAGCTTATTACCGTCAAAACCAACTACATAGATGGGCAGTACCTTTGTAACGAATTCTGTTGGCGCAAAGATTTGAAATCACCAACTGCCGTAGTCACAGTCAAGAATGGCACCTTTCAAACATCGATACTTAATTATAGTGAAGATAAACTGCTTATAAGCAACAACCGACATATATCTCTAGATCCTCTACCACAACAGTTATTAGAAAATAGTAATTTAGAGATTAATAATTTTAACAATTTTGATATTCAGGAAAACATTGACCAAGAACTTAAAGAAAACTTAAAAAAAATACGCACTGACCACATGAACGAAGAGGAAAGGAGAGAGATTACTAAAATATGTTACAATTATAGGGAAATATTCCATTCAGAAAACATCCCGCTTTCTTTCACTCACACTGTTAAGCATGAACTTCGACTGACTGACGACACTCCAATCTTTGTTAGGAGCTACAGACAGGCCCCTAAACAACGTAAAGAAATTCAAAATCAAGTGAACAACCTTTTAAAACAAGGAATCATTAGAGAAAGCATTTCCCCGTGGTCGTGCCCAGTACACATTGTCCCTAAGAAACCCGATGCTTCAGGAAAGGTTAAATGGAGGTTAGTTATAGATTACAGACGACTCAATGACAGAATCATAGAAGACAAATACCCGTTACCAAACATACATGACATACTAGATAGATTAGGAAGAGCACAATACTTTACGACCTTGGACCTCGCAAGTGGCTACCACCAATTAGAAATGCACCCCAATGACATAGAGAAAACGGCATTTACAACAGAAAGAGGACATTACGAATTTTTACGAATGCCCTTTGGTTTAAAAAATGCCCCTAGCACTTTTCAACGCCTTATGGACCATATCCTACGTGGCCTTGATAATGTTTTTACATATTTAGACGACGTCATAATAGTGTCTACGTCATTACAGGAGCACATAGAAAAACTCAAACAAGTTTTTGAGCGCTTCAAAATACACAATCTTAAAATACAGTTAGATAAATCGGAATTTTTACAAACCAAGTTAACTTTTTAGGCCATGAACTCACTGACGAGGGACTGAAACCTAATAAAGACAAAATTAAAGCCGTTCTCAATTTCCCTATACCGCGTACACAGAAGGACATTAAATCATTCCTAGGCTTAGCTGGATATTATAGAAAGTTTATAAAAGACTTCGCTAAGTTAACTAGGCCACTTACAGTTTGTTTAAAAAAGAACGCTAAAGTAGTGCACACCAAGGAATTCTTAGAAGCAGTAGACAAATGTAAGCAAATTTTGACAAATGCCCCAATCTTACAATACCCAGACTTCGACCAGCCTTTCATACTGACTACGGATGCCTCAGATATAGCAGTAGGAGCAGTTTTATCCCAGGGAAGCGTTGGATCAGATAAACCAGTTGCTTATGCGTCTAGGACCTTGTCAGATACTGAAACTCGATATTCAACGATAGAGAAAGAGTTACTAGCCATAGTGTGGGCAATCAAATATTTCAGACCATATTTATATGGTCGCAAATTCACTATTTATACCGACCATAGACCTTTAATGTGGCTGATGTCACTAAAAGACCCCAATTCGAAACTAGTACGTTGGAGACTAAAACTCTCAGAATACGACTATGAGGTGATATATAAAAAGGGTAGACAGAACACTAATGCTGACGCATTATCAAGAGCTCGAATCTATCACAACAGCATTAATTCACTTGCTGTAAATTTTGACGATATCGATGACGATGACATGATTAACAGAATATTCGATAATGCTCGTAGGGAAGCGGAGGCACAAAATAGGGCGACAGAAAATACTAGTGACAATCAACAACAAACTGACACTCAGGCACAAACTAACGTTCAACAGCAATCCGACATGCAATCGACGACAGACTTAACCGAGAGTGAACAAAGGAGTGAGATGACAGGTGACCCGGAACAATTTGTATCCACTAACCATACCCAACCAGAAAACGACAATAATGGTATCCCTATACTATCTGACGCGATTGACAGGCAGTTAAAACAATTCCACATAAGGTCGACTCCAGGTTCAGAATATAGAGTAGAAAATAGGTCTACTAATGCTAGAATTGTAATAAAGGACGTATTTATCCCCGTTAACAACACTGAGCCTGAAATCATTAAATTCCTTAAAGAACACACTATTGCTGGCCGTATTTTTCACTGCTACTTCTATGATGAACATCTATACTTAGACTTCTCTAGAGTTTATACAACTATTTTTAATGACAGAGGCCCTAAGTTAATAAGATGTAGCAATCGCGTTACGTTAGTCGAAAATAAGACAGAACAACAAGAACTCATAAAAAAGACACACGAAGGCAAAACTATGCATAGAGGTCCTGGAGGAAACCCATAAACAACTTCACAGAAATTATCATTGGCCTAATATGCTACTTTCTATTCAAAGGTATATAAATCAATGTGAAGTTTGCCTAAAGTCGAAATATGAAAGAAATCCCTTAAGACCACCACTGAGTTTAACTCATACCCCCACTAAACCCCTTGAACACTTGTTTATGGACCTTTATTCCACTGGAGGAGCTACATTCTTGACCGTAATTGACAATTTTTCGAAATTTGCTCAAGCTTTACCTTTAAATGCTGCAAGTAGTGTCCATATTGCTGAAGCATTAATACAAGCATTTTCAATAATAGGTCTGCCACTAAAAATAACAACCGATTCTGATAGTAAATTTGACAATGATGTTATAAAGGAAATATGTGCGTCACATGATATTAACATTCACTTTACAACACCATACAACCCTAACTCAAATTCGCCAATAGAGCGTTTTCATTCAACTATCGGTGAAATCATAAGAATACAGAGGATGACAAATAAGGAAGACCCAATCCAACTAATCATGAATTACGCAATCATCGCTTATAATAATTCCATTCATTCCGTAACAGGCTATACACCGAGAGAATTATTATTTGGCCATACAGCTTCCAGAAATCCCTTAGAGTTATTTTATCCCAAGGAATTTTATCAGGATTACGTTCTTAAACATCGTAAGAACGCAGAGGCAGTCCAGGAGTGTGTAGCGGCACACATGGCCAAAAATAAGGAACAGGTAATAGCAAAACGTAACCAGGCAGCAGAGGAGATCACCTTTAAGGTAGGTGAGATGGTTTACAAACAGGTGGCGAAGACGGCACGAAACGACAAAACAAAACCGGTTTTCAAAGGCCCATATAAGATAATCCATCTACACCCAAACAACATTGCAGAAATAGTAGGAAGTCATCCAAATTCCAAATCAATTAGAGTACACTACAAACTTTTACGTAGACCCCATCTTGTTCCAGGACCTTCATCGCGGGAGCCTGCGTCCTCCACGCAGCAGCCAACATGATCCTTAGTCCTGTCAATAACGATAACGGCATACTATTGCTTAAACAAGGACAAGTACTTAAACAGGTTGATACTTTTAGTTTGGTTTGCCTCTATAACATTTCCCACTTACACGAAATTACAATGAAAACTATATCATTGTACGTTAGCGTTAAAGCTGCCGAAACTAGGACCTTAGGAGATAATGAAAACCATTATAAGACCTATAAGGATCAGATAGATTTTAGTTTAAATTTAATAAGTAAGAAAATTATGCTTATTGCACCATATACTAGAATTAGGCGAGGTATAATAAATGGCTTAGGATCAGTCATCAAATCAATAACAGGAAACTTAGATTACGAAGATGCATTGAAGTTTGAAAATGAAATTAAAAATTTACGTAATTCAGTTAGCAAAATTCAAACGTCACAAAAACGAAATATGTTTGTAGCGGAAAACACTATCGGAGAATTTAGTAAACAAATACAAGTAATAGACGAGAATCAAAAGAAATTAGCCAACTTATTAAGAAATACCTCTATTAGTAATAACTTAATAATTAATCGCATGCACTTTTTAGACTTATATATTCAAATAGATTTTAGTTTAGAGCTCTTATTAGACAAACTTACTATCCTAGAAGATGCAATGACATTTGCACAATTAGGCGTAATGCACCCCAGTATAATAGATTCATATAGTTTACTAAATGAAATTACCAACATACAAAAGCTAATCCAGTTTAAAGCAGTAAATAGCATAAACATAAAATACATACATAGCATAGAAAAGTCTATTACTGTAAAAGCATATAGTACTGAGCACACATTAACATTTATTTTAGAGATACCTTCCATTGATCCACACCAATTCGACCTCCTTCACATCTATTCCATCCCTGATAAACAAAACTTTACTATTATCCCCAAATCCAAATACCTAGCACTGGGTAGCGAGGAGTATTCATACCTAGATGAAGAATGTAAGGAGATCACCCAAGATACACATCTCTGCACTTCGCTCAATACCCAACCCATAGATAAATCAGATGACTGCATCATATCCCTCGTGAAACACCAGGAGACGAATTGCACCCGAGCAAAGATGAATCTCAAACACGGGAAGATACAGAAGATTGAGAAAAATAAGTGGCTACTAATACTGAAGCAGGAGGAAATCCTACGAAGCTATTGCGGAACCAAAACCGAATATAAGAAGATATCTGGCATCCACATAGTAAGCATTACCAATGACTGTCATCTGGAAATTCTAAATCAAACCCTAAAGACACACACGAACACTATCACAATAGACGAAATGATACCATTGCCAAACACACCACCTATTGCTGAAGAAACTGTCCAACCAACTACAGCTTGAGGACATTTCTTTAGACAACATCCACGAATTGATGGACCGGGCAGAAGACATCCAATACGAAGATGATGTCGACTGGCAAATTCTAATGGCCATACCAAGTTGGTCGACCATTGCACTATACCTGATCATCGCAGGATTAATCACCTGGAAAGTAATTCAATGGAGACAACGCAGTCAGAAGCAGAAACCAGATGACAACCGCACCGAGGACGCTGTGGGAAGCTGCGGGACGCGCTTCCAGCTTAGGGAGGGAGGAGTTAAGCAATCGATGGACATGCGCCGCACCCATGATTGCTGACCAAGTTCCGGACGATCAGCATGTGTAGCCAAAAGTGCATATTTAGCAATAAGTTAGAATTAGACATTACTTATTATTATAATCAGTCTTGTAGAACCATTGTAACAATAAACATTAAAATTAAATTCTTTTTAATTAATTTCTCAATCGCCGTAACTTAACTCATCTTGGTACATTTTATCTCAATATTATAAAACGTAAAAGTAAATATTTACAATAATATTTTTACTCTGCTTTAGCCTTGATACGTACATTATAGAGTATGGTTAAACTAAGTTAGTTATGTACTATCTACCTTGATGGCTTATACTGGGGATCATAAATGTAAATTGTTCACTAATATAGCACCTACATAACCAGTATTTACATTATATCTAGGACTCAATCAAATTGGCTGCACGGTTGGTGCGGTGGCTGGGCAACCGGCTGCCGTGCAACGTGTCGCGGGTTCGATTCCCGCACGGAACAACACTTTGTGTGGTCCACAAAGTGTTGTTTCGGGTCTGGGTGTCATGTGTATGTGATCTTGTATGTTTGTAAACGCACCCACGACACAGGAGAAAATCCTAGTGTGGGGCAACGTTTAAAAAAAAAAAAATAGTCGCATATCCTTTGTAATTTTGAAGTAAGTACCTAAGTACGCACGTAATAGGTATCTGAAAGTGAAGCCTAAACCTAATGTTATCACTCGTAATAAAAGTTAATATTACCTTATTTTCGTGACGAACAAATTGTCAACAAATATGGCGCGCCCCAAATTAACATTTGTACGTCAAACGACCAGTATTATGGACTATACGTAACATGCGTATTAACAGGATTAAAATAACGTTCTTCAATTTCAGAAGATACTTAAGATGATATTATGTAGCCTAGATAATAAATAATCTATAAAAAAGCAACTAAACATTGCTAGAAAAAGGACACGAATTAGGGCACATTTGATAAGGGGAAAAAGGAGGAAAAATATATATTATTACGTCAAATTTAACTGATACAAAATTGGATATGCTACTCATCTACTCTTAAGATATTTCCTACTCTTCATGTTGCACGGAATATAGTCCTAGATACTATATTCGTAACTAGGTAGTAGTAACTAGGTATATAAGTCAATATACCTAGTTAACTATAATAGCTAGTTCGTCAATTTGACGGTATTACAATATTTGCAATCATTAATCATCATTGTTCTATTGCTTTTTTCTTCTACTATACCCTGGGTGCAAAAGTTATACTGTTTTAAGGTAAGTACGTGTGGTGTGCCAGAGAGAAAAGATGGACAAACGAAAATGCATCGGTGCACGTACCGCGGCGTCTAGATGTCTAGAATAAGTACTTACTAGTATTATCGATTTTTAAACCTCTACCTCATTTCAACTAGCTACTAATATGAACTTTAATGCAAAAGTGTAAGGAAAAGTTTTAATAAAATTAATAAAAAAATAAGTATATAAAGTGGATCGTTTTACTTATAGATCTATCTTTTTTAAATTGCCCGACACTAAGATTTTATTCTGTGTCGTGGGAGCGTCTACAAACATACAAGTTTACATGCTGACACATAACATCGAAACCAGAAACAATAATTGGTGGATCACACAAATTTTATCATGTGTTGCGCGGCAGCCAGTTTCTCAGCCGCCGCACCAATCGTACCATCAAATATATAAATAAATATTTATATAGCTACTGATGATTAATAACAAATAAGTAAGAACTGGTCGGAAGTGGAATTGATGAATGTTTTTTATCTATTCATTAAGATAATAATTCGTTTGCCCATCCATTATTGTAAGATGATAATATAATATGAAAAGGGATCACATTATCAATACGTTATGACTATAACTATTAACCATTTTACGAAGTAACTTTTGAGTTATTATTCCGGATAATGTACAATTTATCAAATTCAATAATTGACATTTTATTGTCATTAATCTCATAAGTAAAGGACGAATTTATCAAAACAACGGACGCAATACGATATTTTACAACTAATCAATATCAATACTTTTATCGAAACCTCAAAAACGATATTGTTCTATGAATTTTGTACGAAAAACTATCTTATGACGTCATCATATTTTCGAGTCAAATAACACACTTATTTCTGAAGAAAATTGCTAGAATAAATCGAAAATTAAGTATATCGTCAAATATATAAATGATATTGTATTTATTTTTGAATATTTAATTGGATTGAAATATCAAAATAATTTATTTTTGACCCAAGTAAATACCCAATTATAAACATGTTCAATCTTCATTGCAGAATAATAAACAAAATGATTATTTAATTAACTAGAAAAATAAATCTCAAAACGATTGGTGCTTTTGCACTAAAAACTAAGTAAATTACCTATATTTTTTTTTTTTGAGGGGGGAATATCATCGAATGACTGCTCCCGCCTGGGTGAGGCGGGAGTGTCAGACTCTTACTGACTAAAAACCACCCCGTTCCTTCTCCTGTACGTCGAGCCGGAGCCCCGGTTACCCGTTAGGTTCTCCGCGACTCCGAAAAATTACCTACATTATAAAATTCCAATTCATGAAACTGGTTAATAGCACTGTGTTATAACTATACTTGATACTATTTTTATGTCAACAAGCAACAAGTTCAAGTTCAAACAACAAGTAATAGTTACGATCTACGAATCATATTTAATAAGACCTTTATTGATACTTTTATCAATTCTAAGAAGTACTAGAGGTAATAATTTAGGTAAGAATCAGAAAACTCCTTCAGATAATATCGCATTCAAATATTACTTTTTAACTTTTTAAGTAATACTCTATCAGAGTTTATTTACTAATGTTTGAAAATATTTCGAGGCTAATATTTAATTTCATATTAGTTCAAAATCAATTTGCGTGAATGTCTCAGTGCGTTGTCATAAATGAAGTATGAAATAAATACAACCAATATTTATTTATGTTTAACACATCATAACATACATAGTTCTGGAAAACACACTGTTTGCTTAGATACAATAACAACTAGATAAAGTAGCACGTTTAATATTCGAAGGAGAATCAAAACGATCTATTTTTGTCGTATGTACTCAAAATAGGGCAGTATTTTTAGAGAAACTCCACTAAACTATTTAGACCAAAGACTCACCATCGTCGGTCTTCACCATGCCAATTGTGCCACCGGTGTATATAACTAAAACACGCCTTTCACCGGCATCATTAGCCTTTGACAACCTCCTCCCCGTATTAAACTCCACATGAAGGTCCGCACCAAGTTTCATTAAATCGATATTATTCAATTTTTTCAAATTATCACCGTTTACCGCCATTTTTTTTACAGTTATACTTTTTTTAGGAACTTTTTATTTCGCGCAAACGTCAACGATTTATACAGCCAACAACGATGCGTTCCACACGGCACTGAAACTCAGACTGTGACTGGCGACTGAAATCGCTTCCAAGTCTCGCGTTATCGGCACGTTCATAAATATAAGATGGCACTTACAGTTTCTTTAGTTATGCGACATTTCCAGTTTAGATTCTTACTACTGCGTGATTTGATTGGCCTTGACATTAGACCTGCGTGTGCTTAAATTAAGAGATAAACCTAACAATTAACATAATAGGTACATAATTAAGTACCAAAATATCACGGAGGTCAAAATCCTTCCTATCTCATATTGTGAACCATTCTTATGTACCCAAGTATATAAATAAAGATAATGGAAGCGTTTTACCTACCAATAAAACGCATATTAATTTACTTACCTTATTCGAAGCTTATTTAATTGAGATAGGCCTTCTGCTTCCCTCCTTCCGCTTTTTCTATATGTCTATCTCTTTCTACTACGTCACTTCCACTTGGCAGTGGTGGGGAGGCTTGCTAAGGCCCGTATTAATAAACCGATATCAGCGTAAGAGCGAGATGTTAAGATCCTGTTTGATATTCCGATATATTAATAAACAAAACTTAATATGCGGTTTAAGACCTTGTCATCACCTGAGATCGTGTTGTTTAATAAACATTACTCGGGTTTCAAAATCGGTATTAGGATGGTTATCAAGACCACGATTGTTAAGTTCAGTCGACCCTGGACTTAATATCGTGAACTCGTACCTAAATATTTCGCGGGAACCATGAATGTTGAGAATATTATTTCCGAAATCAATTATTATGATGAAGTTGAATAATACGATGATATTTTATGGCCTTTTCAAAATCTATTAGGTACCTAAAGTTTATATATACCTACAGGAGATCAAGCTAGCTTGAATAGGCATTTTTGACTCCATTATCGAATATGAATAAGTAACATAACATCACGCCTTTTATTCCCAAAGGGGTAGGCAGAGGTGCAAATTATGCCACTGTACAATGTAACACCCACTTTTCACTATTTATGTTATTAGTCCCATGTAAGCCTGAGCATATTGCCATATACCGGGCACAATTCCAGACTCCGTGCTACTACTTGACTACAAGCTTCGAATAAGGTAAGTAAATTAATATGCGTTTTATTGGTAGGTAAAACGCTTCCATTAATTTGACTTGACCGTTATTCGAAGCTTATTTAATTGAGACGTGTTTGTTATCGCCTGGTGGAAGTGACAGACGCCAATGTGAGGTAGTATGACTGCGGTCAAGGTATGATGTGGTAAAATCACGGAATAGAAAAACTAAGTAAAATAGTAAGTATCTAAAAACATACATGTTTTGATGAAAGGTATTGTAGAAAACCTATTCTTTTGTATTTGATCTGAACAATAACAGATGTTATATATTTCCGAGGTATTTTATTACCTCGTTTCTAATTTTCTGATCGACCGGATTGAATAAAAAGGCACACATACATCTTAGAAAGGATCGCCTCAAAAGGATAACTATCCACTCAATTTTTTCAGGTCACAGCTGATCTGAAACCCTCAGGATGTCTTGGGGGATTACTGATATCTTAATATCGGTTACCACCAAAAGGGACTTGATCCTGACCGCAATTAGAGTTTTTCCTATGCCGGTTTAAGTTCACGTTTAATAACTATAACAATTTGCATTATTTTCAAAATTTACACATAACATTACAGCTTACGCCATTAAGTTATGCCTCTTATGGTATGCTTAGTCCATTGGACTGAATCCAAGCTTTAGAAATTTGGTATACAGGCAGGGTATGGGCCGACTTAGGTGATAGGATGCTTTTTATCCCGATTAAATGCTCCCTTGGTAGAAAAACACGGGCAAAGTCGCGGGTGAAAGCTTAATAAATTATTATCCATTTAATAAACAGAATCAGTTTTTGATCTAAAAACCGACCGAAAAACTAGTACGTCATTATGATTACGGTAATTATTAGAATAAATATCGAGCAAGGTTAAGTCATGGAATCATCTCCTGGATAAATAGAACAGCTGTTTGTCTCTGCACTTGAAAGATTATTAATACGTTTACTGTCTAAGAATTTAGCTAGATCGTTTATAACCCAAACAGGGGTATTAACATGGTCAATCACCATTTACGTTTGTTTTATATACCTCTACTTACATTTGAGATTAACTGACTAACTGATGTGTTAGTTCATAAATTAGATTAATGTCACTGATTGTATAGTTTTTAGCAATAAATGCTAAAGGACATATGGTTCTGGTTAACAAAGGACAGTAACCACAGATTTTGATTGTACAAAATTTAATTGTACGACAAATTATTGATCAGACATAGATAAAAATGTAGTCAAAAATCTTGGTATTGGAGCTGAAGGGTTCCCCCCCCCCTTCCGGTACGGTGCAACCTTTTGAGGACTGCACTATAGATTTAACGTATTGATGGACGCCATGACTTCTTAAGAGATTTTAATTGTGTGGAGTATCATTTTAATAGTATTCCAGACGGCCCACGTTTCCACACTTCCAAGGTCATGTCGTAGACGCTCGGTGGTGGCCGCCTTGTTCTTAATTAGGACTTCGACTAGGTGATAAAGCGTAAAGAAGCTGGGTACTACGGCAAGCGAGACACGCCAAAAAACTCGTTTTCATTTAGGAACTACTAGTAAGCACGTTCTCTGTGCCTGATTGAGATAATCCAGGACCAAAGAAATCAAAAAAGCTGGAAAGAACACCCCCGCTGGGTTTTGGAAAACGCGTCACAAACAGGGCTTGCCCGTAGTTTTGATATAAGGGCACGTTAGGATGGCGCTCCGGGAGTCCCTTTGGGAAATGACACCACAAATGCTGCTAATAATTTCTTTATTCACTTCACAACTTTCGACTTATAATAATTACTGTGTGATATAAAACGGTGTTAATAGTTGAATAACTTTATCTGAAGTGACTCTATACACAACTAAGACGTATATTTTATTCTATATGGCCAGTGGTGGGGGGTTATCCCTTAATCAATAAATTATACTTGCGCGTATAAGTGCCACAGGATGTATCGATTGCTTTAATTGCAATTTAAATGTATAGGGCTTTGTTCATTACAATGTAAGAGTGCTTTTTTTTTTTTTTAATATTATAGATTATTTCTCCACGGACTCTAGGTCCGTGCCCTTGTCATACAGTTTTTTAATTATAATACATCTAGTCAATTTTTATAAAGTAAAGAGGGAACCTAGTTACACACTACAATTAACTACATCTATAATTATTACCAAAAGTATAGGTTACATAATAATTAGGCACTATTTATTTATTTCTATTTCAAAGGCTTTATGAAACCAGCCCACCAACAAGATGGGAGAGCCGACCTGACCCAGCAGAAGGCACCCGTTCACGAGTATGACGTGTGTGTCAGCAATTGGTCCGGTCAACCTTTTTATTGGGAACGGAACAACCCAACACACAGCGCCACCGACTGTAGGACATTTATGTGTGAATGACGCCTCAACCCTTGCCACATGGGCCGATTCCAATAAAGCGTACAATAGTCCAAAGTCAATTGGTTATATTCTATTTCTACATGTTTCTGCACACACATTTCCTCATGTTGCATTCGTTTCATCACAAGCAACACTCCCCGCCCAAGAGAACACCCATGACTGCCGCGTCCCCGTGTTTGATAGCCATTTTCAGGTTGTAGTCCTTAATACCTTGCTCACCCTCATCAGCCGCCTTCCTGATTAGTTTGCTTATCGCGTCTTCACTGTTGTCTGTGTAATAGATGCAACCATGCGTGTGACGCGATATTGCTACTACCGCGTGTGGTACGCTGTCATGTATTTGATGTTTCTTTGTTGCTGTGTTGACAACAATCACATTCGCACACGAAAGTCCCTGTGCCTCGTGTATCGTGAGCATGCGTGATCCCACGGTCGACCCGTATCCCTGGTTCTTAAGGGATTCCTTCTCTACCTGAGTGTGTACCAGGTATAAAGTGTCGAGGAGTGACTTTGGAATCATCGCCCCCGAGAACCTTTTTATCTCGAGGGATCTCACGAACGACCTGGACGAGTATATGCCACTGTAAACTGTGCTGAGGGCATACGCCACATCCATTGGATTTCTGTGGGTACACATCAATTCCTGGCTTATGGGCGTGATATATGTAGGGCGGCTGTAGAGTAGAGGGAAGAGGTTATCACGATCTATAAACGGAAGCTGATTTATGTCACCAATTAGAAGGACTTCCTTGGCTCGAGTTATTCGGGCGGCCATCACAACGGCTCCAAAGTGGTTCATGAGAGCCTCATCTACCATTAGTCGATGGCAGCTCTCTCGCTCCCCCAAGCCGTTTACTAGGATGGACGCCATTGTTCGAACCCTAGATTTGATGAGTCCTCCGATTCGGCAGGATAGTTTGCCTCTGAGGTCATTTGCTGCTTCGGTTGTCGTGGTGACAATTAGATCTTTGCCCGCTTCAAATGGATCTACTATCCATGTCGTTTTTCCGCAACCAGGGACGCCATTTGTCCAGCGAAACGTCGGAGTATGCCAGTCTCCAAAAACTTCGCCGTCTGATCCAGAATCAGAAATGGATCTTGCCATCTCTAATATTCTATCGTCCAGCATAATTCTGGTACATTTGGCAACCACTACTAGGGAATCCCCTGGAGGAGTTTTAAACTTTAACACTCCGCATCGATCGGATTCCCTCTCGTCCAGAGACACAAATCCTGCAGTTGCGTTATAAGCAGCCATACTTCGAGTTATAGAGGTTCCTCTCAGTACCCTCGAGGTGTTGTTGTCGTATATGACTGCTTCTGCTGCTTCGAGTCTATCGTTCAGTATTAGCTCGTTTCCTTGCAGGTAAGTCTGCAGAATGGATTCGCATTTCCGCATGTTGACCTGCCTGGTTGCCTCCACCACTGCGGTAAACTCGAGAAAAGCATATTTACGACATGGTCTCTGGTAGTGGACGCTTGTCGAAGCCTCGGCGGACAAACGTGACCCATAGCTGCTCTTGTTGGTGATGACCTGGGGGGAGGAGACTGTATTTGTGCGCCTCCTGATCCTCGAGCAGATTTAACCACATTTTTTCTGAAGGGTGACGAAATCAGTCCGGTTACTGAGCTAATTTTTTATTTTCCCTCTCGGTGTTTTGTTGGTGTTGTTGCAGAGCGCTTGCCTATATCTTTATTGTAGACGCTCTGAGCCGCTTGGAGAATCCACCCTTAGCGCGTATCGTACTGGCTTTTTGAGGAAACTCAAGTTCTCACCCCTGTTCTCGTACACGATGACTTCATGATGTTCTGAAGCCCTGACGCATCCTATAAGGTCTGCCGTTCTCCCCTTCTCATAAGCTACCACGGCAGCGTCCACACTAATTATTCTGGGACTCATACCCTCGACCTCTCCCCGCCCACCCATGTCCGACAGCACACCGCAAGCTTGTTCAAAACAAGTCATTGAGTCGACGCTGGAGAACATTGCAATTGTTTTATTGCGTGTTCGCAGCAGTCGACAGCTCCGACCCAACAGTTGCATTTCTGGCAGCGCATCGTATGTTTTGCGCCGCATACTTGTCTTGGATGTGCTGCCATTCATTAGGGAGGCTAAGCCGGGTGAAATAGTAAGCCATTTGCTGTTCTTGCTTTCGCAGAAGGCTATCCCTAGCCTTTCGCTGCTGGTGTTCATGAACAGAGCTACACTTCGTAGCCGTATTCCTTTGGAGCCGCATTCTCCATGCAAGAGTATTTGCCTCTCATTGATGGTGAGCGGTTCAGTGGTACGGGCGATCTCGGATACTGCCATGGAAGTATTTGGTTGATTCCCCAAGTTGGCTATTCGATTTGTATTATTTAATGTGCTGTTTCTTTCAGCCGCCCTGTTGAAGATGGTTTCAATGTAGCTCAGAAAATGCGGTCTTTTGGTTTTATCAGCCAGAATGGCACTCAGATTTGAGGAATCCAGATTTGCATCTATTACATTTTCTAAGTTGGTTCTGGCGGCTAGAAAACGAGGACACTCTAGAATAATGTGCCATACAGACTCACTGATAGTTGAATCGCATTCGCAACCTGCACTTTCTTTTAGTTTAAATCGATGCAGATATTCAGCGATCCCTCCATGTCCAGTCAGCGCCTGAACTTGGGCAGGTGTCAACTTTGTTGATCTCACTATTCGATATGCCTCATGGACATCTGGGAGAAACGTTTTAGTCACCTGCCCAGTAGTTGAGGTGGTATACCTGTCCTGCCACTTACGGATAGTTTCGTCCCTAATTTTCTTTTTGACATAGGACATGGGTATTCTACAGTAGTCTGCCGTGGTGTTATTTTTCTGTTTGGCAGCGGTTTTAGCTAATTCGTCTGCCCTCTCATTTCCAGCCGTTCCAACATGGGCCCTCAGCCAGTAGAATCGAATCTCTCTTCCCTGTTCCGTTATGGTCTCCAAACACTGCTTTATCTCCTTGGCCAAACAGTGGGTAATCCTGGGATTCTTCAAAACATCGAGGGAGGACCTAGAGTCACTAAATATTTACTCTAGTCGCTCCATTGTCGAGAACCATTTTAGCCGCTCTGTTCAAAGCGTATAGTTCAGATTGGAAAACCGTGCAGGAAGGGTCTAAACTAAAAGTGGAAAACATGGACTCACGACCGCCCTCCCACCAAGTCAAGGCAGAACCAACGCCTCCGTTAATTCTGCTGCCATCTGTGTATAATTGAGGGCCGGCAATATTTTGGACGAGAGGAGATCCAGAGTCATCGTTCTCCAGGAGCTCATAGTTGATAGACATTAATTTTGAGGGATGTGGCTGGTCCAGGTAATGGACCCGCTTTTCAAGCTCCTTTTGAGGTGGTAAGTAGTCCAGAGAGAATCCTCTTTTAATTCGATACAAACTGGCAAATTCCTGGACTCTCAGATCGAGTGGGAGAGTTCCGGACAAGATTGTTGCTGATGTGAGCGACACTGTACGATAAGCTCTACAGATTTTTTGTGTGAATTTCCTTTGAAGAGCATTTAACTGTTTTTTGATCACCTGTAGCTCCGTCACTGGGGCCCACACGTTTGCGGCGTAAAGTACAATCGGCTCAATGACCGTGACGTATATTGTTCTCGTTATTTCCCCGTTGAGACCCCACGTCACCTTGGCTGCGCGTGCTAGCTGTTTGTAAATGTCTGCAGCTTTCTTGCATATGGCAGATATATGTGACCTGAAGGTGAGTTTTCTGTCTATAGTGAGGCCTAAGAGCTTTACCTCTTCTACGAGATTTATTCTGGTGCCTGCCATAAACAGGTCTGGGGGCTCAAAAACATGCCTTCTTGTCAGCAGCATAGCGTTCGTTTTACTTGCCCCGAATCTGAGCTTGTTGCTGACCCCCCAGGCTGCTACTAGTTCCAAGGCACCATTTACCGATTGCTCCAATGCACTCACTTTATAGTTCGAGAACAAGAGAACCACGTCGTCCGCAAAAGCCTGGCAGTAAACTCCCTCTCCTGTGAGTCTGTGTAGCAACGGATCGAGGACAAGGTTCCAAAAAGTAGGTCCACCTACGGACCCTTGAACGCAACCCTTATTAGTCCTCTTTTCGCTGCTAGCTCCGGCAAAATTTACTTTCACTTTCCGTTCGTTGAGGTAGGAGTTCACCATAGCGTACAGGTTTCTCGGACACTTTCTGGCTATGAGCTGATGTTTCAGGGCTGGCCACCAGGCATTGTCAAAGGCACCCTCTATGTCCAGCGACACCAGGACGACGGTCTTTTTTTCGTTCATTTCAGTTTTTATGCGGTCAACCAGATCATAGAGTGCGTCCTCCGTTCCACGTTGAGGTAGGAATCCATACTAGTTCTTGTGAAGAGTTAGAAGGATGTGCCATTGGATTCTGCCTATCATCAATTTCTCGACTATTTTCCCAAAAACAGACAGAAGTCCAATTGGTCTGTAGGACTTTGGATGGGTATAGTCTTCTTTGCCTGGTTTCCGAAGAATTATAACATGCGCAGACTTCCATTGCTTCGGGAAGTATGCCCACTCCAAGCATGAATTCGCTATAGCAAGAAACACCTCCCGCCCACAATGGATTGCCTCTGCGCATATATCAGCTGTCAGACCGTCGGCTCCGGGGGCCTTTTTAGAGTTGGTCGCATTTAAAACCAAATCCAATTCAGCCTGAGTAAAGTGGGGGTCATTATCTGACAGCTCGTCGATCTCATCCAGGCACCTTCCTTCAGTTAGAGCACGAAGGTCAGCATGGCCGGAATTGTCTGTTGTTATAGTGTCATCAGGATAAAAAGTTTTAGCCAGCAATTCTGCTGACTTGTCTGGGTTTAGTGTCAGACCCTCAGAATCTCTGAGCAGCGTATGTATCCTCCCTGTATTTTGTTGTTTTCCTGATGACTCTGTATATCTCGTCCCACATGCTTTCCCTCTTCTGAGCCGAGCAGAACTCCTTCCAACTCTTTGTGTTCTTCGCCTGCTTTCGACGTGTACGCTTCTTTTGCCTGTAAGTATTCGTTAATGATGAACTGTTTGCGAGAGGGAGCTGCGTTCCTTATTCTCCTTTTTTTCGAAGCACATCATTTTTGAGATCCTCTAAAGAGCTTGTCCACCAAGGGGGTTTTGATTTCCCTTTTTTTGGCTTATTTTTAGGGATTGTGATATTGCATACCTCCGTAATTGTGTTTGTGTATGCTGTTATCATGGCTTCTAGTTCCTCAGAGGACTGGACATTCCTGATGTTTTGTGGAGTTATTTGCTTCTTTGCTAGGGAATCTCGAAGGTGTGATCTAAATTTGGTCCAGTTTGCAATTTTAGTGTTGTAGACTTGCGTTGTTGTGGGCTTTGGGGGGTCTAGTGCTTTTTCTAACTGCAAGTCAAACGTAATGGCATTGTGGTCAGAGGTTGTAAGGTCTCTATTCACCATCCAGTTTTGGATTTTTGCTAGTAAGGGTGTACTGCAGGCCGTAACGTCCACTATACTTGCAAAAAATCGATCCCTTCTGAGCGCTTCAAAAGTTGGTGTATCCCCAGTGTTGAGAATGTGGAGGTCCATTTCATTTAGGAACGAATTGTAGTCCGCTCCTCTCTGGTTCTCCGAGGCACTGCCCCACCATGGGCTCCAGGCATTCACGTCTCCAGCTACGATAATATTTTTGGTTGTAAGTTTTGGTATGGACTCCTTTAAGCGCACCAGATTGAGGTAAGAGTGCTTAGATCTTTGTTAGTAACAATATACCGATTGTTTAGGTGGTAATTTAAAAGTATAGATCTTTGTTACCAACAATGTGAAGATTGTTTAGATTGCAATTGACAAGTATAGTCATTCATTGTTAGCAACAATGTAAGGATTGATAAGATTATAATTTATAGGTATGGTTCTTTGTTAACAACAATGTAAGGATTATTTAGATTATAATTTACAATAAGGCCTTGTTCATAACAGCACGTAATTGTCATTACATGTACTCGGTATGACGCAAATAAGTTTATCAGTGGAACTCCGCATATGGAGACCGTTTTGTTCGTGCATTCTGCAGACAGATGCTCTCAAAGTTTCGCAAAACCTCAACAGATGATCTGCCTGGGCATTGTAGAGGTACATTATATACTTATCTGGTACATGAAATACGTGTATGTTAACGCATATGAACGTATAATGGGAAACTGAGGGTTAAATTCAGGGCTGGAGCCACTTGGTGCCACCCCTTTTAAAACGGATATATGCGACGACAGACTTGATGTCGTCCTATATCAAACCAGTCTATTTCAGGAACAGACAAGATCAGGATCTTCCAAAATTCTTAGAATAGCTAGCGTTCTCTTTGGGTTGCTATGACGATCTTTCTCGTGCTCTGACCAGAGACCCAAGAGAAAGAGATTGCCCAGGTAAGCTGCCTTAGCAATATCTGACGCATTGCACAATCTGCTGGGAATGAGAAGGTAGTAGTAGCATGTGTAGGACTGACAGAGGATGATAATTCTCCATCCTCGGCGTGGTCTATTGTCCCCCCACCGTCGATTACTTCACTGAATTGGAAACAGTTTTAGAATCTTTGGGTTCAGAATATTCACATCACATCATAATGGGTGACTTCAACACCAACCTCCTTTCTCCCACCTCTCCCCGAACCCGCAAACTCCTGCATGTGATTGAGTCAGCTTGTCTCCATTTATTGCCTCTTAAGGCTACTCACCACAACACTGTAGGTGACGATACCTGGCTCGATCTGATCCTTACCTCTAATCCTTCCCTTGTTTCCTCTCACGGTCAACAAGATGCGCCTGGGTTCTCTCACCATGACCTGATCTTTCTGTCCTATATCCTTAAACCTCCCAAACCCATACCTAAGGTCTTGTACAGGCGAGCTTTTGGTCGTATGGATTATGAAGGGCTCAAAAGGGATGCCTCTGCCATCAACTGGGTGCCTCTGACAGAAGCCAACACCATAGACGATAAAGTGGCTTATTTTAACTCGGTTGTGGTTCAACTTTATGATCATCATGCTCCTGTCAAAAAAATTATGCAAAAGCGACCACCAGCTCCATGGATGACACGCGGAATCCGTATGGCAATGCGACGCAGAGATCGTATGTTTCGGAATTACAAGCGAGATCGTACTGACGAACACTGGGCGGCTTATAAGGTAGCGCGAAATAAGTGCAATCAGATGATACGCAACGCTAAAAGCCGCCACATTCTTGAAAACATTACTTCTGAGTCCTCTGCCAATATCTGGAAATTCTTTGGAACTCTAGGTATTGGCAGATCGCGCAATTCTGACTTCTCGGCTTCAGTTGGATTAGATGATCTCAATCGTCACTTTTCCTCGACTCACACAATAGATCAGTATACTGAACAACAGACACTGGCCTTCATTTCTGGTATGACGGGCTCTGATACTAGCAAATCTTTTCAATTTATTCCAGCTGCTCCTGAAGAGATCGGTAAGATAATATTGTCCATTAAATCGAAGGCGGTGGGATGTGATGATATCTCTCATTTCATGATCACCACAATATTGGATCACATCCTACCGGCGATTTCCCATTTAGTAAATTCCTCTTTGTTTTCCTGTACTTTCCCATCCTTGTGGCGGAGAGCATATATTCGGCCGCTCCCTAAAGTCACCAATCCTACTGTTCCTTCTCATTTTCGTCCCATTTCCATCTTTCCTTTCCTATCCAAAGTGCTTGAGGCCTGTGTCCATCGACAGTTCTCTGGTTTTATATATCGGAACTCACTTATTTCACCACTGCAATCTGGATTCAGGCCTGGTCATAGCACTGTCACTGCACTCCTTAAAGTGACTGGCGATGTTAGGGCAGCAATGGAGGACACCAAGGTGACAGTACTGGTGCTGGTCGATTTCTCTAACGCCTTTAACATGGTCAGTCACAAAATCCTCTTAGCTGTCCTGGCCTATCTGTCGGTCTCTGATGGAGTACTGGAATGGTTCTCTTCATACCTTCGTGGGCGTCAGCAGATGGTGCAGGTTGATGATACGTCATCGAGTTGGGTCACACTGCACAATGGCGTTCCACAAGGCGGCATACTTTCTCCTCTTCTGTTTTCTATTTTTATCAATCTTATAACTTCTGATCTTCAGGGTGCGTATCATCTATATGCTGACGACTTACAGGTGTACTGTCACGGAGTAGTGGCTGAACTGGACCAGTGCATCGCCAAAATCAACCGTGATTTGGCTGCTATTGAGAGTTGGTCCAAGAGGTTTGGAATCGCTGTTAATCCTGACAAATGTCAAGCGATTATTATTGGTAGTGGTAAAAGTATGGCCAAAATAAACTTTACTATACTACCGCCTGTACTGTACAACGGAACGCCTGTCCAATATAGTGAGAGCGTTAAGGACCTGGGTATACACATTGATAGTACCCTCAGTTGGCGAAGTCAAGTTGCCAGTGTGAGTCAAAAGGTTACCGGATCGCTGCGGTCTCTGTACCGTCTCAGAAATATACTACCTCCCAGCACTAAGGCGATGCTTGTGCAGACCTTAATTTTTCCCATCATCGATTATGGTGATGTGTGTTACTATGACCTGAATGCAGATCTCCTCAACATCAACAAACTTGACCGTCTTCTAAATAGCTGCATTCGATTCGTTTCTAACTTACATAAGTACGATCATGTGTCTGCACAGCGATCATGGTTGAAATGGTTGCCTACTCGTCAGCGCAGAGAGCTAAGGGCACTCACAACTTTATTTTCTCTGCTTTTCTCTCCCACTTCCCCTAACTATCTAACTTCACATTTCCAGTATGTATGTGACAACCATACTAAAAATCTACGCTCTTCGCATAATCGGCTTTTGCACTGTCCTGCCCATCACAGTAACTTTACTCATTCTTCTTTCTTCATACAAGTCATTTCTCTCTGGAACACGCTTCCAACGAATGTCAGAACCGCAACCAGTCGTTTGAGTTTCAAGCGGAGGGCGCATGAGTACATTAGCAGAAAGCTGGCAGTTTCATAACATCTTTTATTAGTTTTCATCTTGTTTTAATATAGGATAAATTCATATACGGCTCATAGATAGATTATATTATGTATGATGTTATTTATATCTATCTATATATATGTATGATTATATATATTATTATATACGTATTTTATGTATGCTTTGATGCTCCTTATTAATTTTGATAATTACCACTAACATTTTTGCAGCTTACCACCTACCACATACATTTCTGCACTACCCAAAGGATGACTGGCAGAGAATGCTGTTAGCATTAAGTCCTCCTTATGAAATTGTATTGTATAAAACTAAATAAATAAATAAATAAATAAATAAATAAATAATTCTGGCTCCTTCATACAAGATTGTTCACATGAGATAAAGTGAAGACCAATCTGCGATCGCCCTTTAAGATTTTATTCTTATAGGATCAGAAACGCTTGAAAGTCGAGTCTTTCTCTTGAAACTGCAGAAGCAGCAAAAATAACTAGGCTCTGGAGTTCTGTGCGTGACTTGCATTTCTTCCGCATTAAAATATGGCCAAATGATCCCAGGAATTTTACTCCCGGGAAAATGGTTGGGATTTGACCATGGATCCCTGAATATTGACCAACTTTTCTAGAACATGGAGCCCAAGTTTAAAACGAAGTCCGAAGTCGGCCTTCGTCCTGGTGGCAATAAAATATCCCGACACCTCATTGCCCAAGTGTCTGGGACAATCGTAGCAAAAGTATTGGGCGCTACGCTCATGCCCAATGATGAGCAAGTCATTCGTAGCAATTCATTGCGATAATTCAGGCGCAGAAACCTTCCGTGGCTGCGGGCCACAGGTAAATGACACTACGCCTCAGAAATGTCGATTTTGCATAGACAATCAGGTTGTAGAAAATGAGAAATACTATGTGTGTTAACACGTAGGTATGTGTATTAATAAATCGGTCAGCTAATATATAAAATTCTGAATTTCCAAATGGACGATGCGGTCGCACTTGGACCAGAAATATCAATGGTAGGAAGCTTGGCTGCTCAGCTCGGTCCGCAACTGCCTGTTCTGTTATTTTGTTCATGACTGATGTCATTTTTGAACACAGTGACAGAGATTCTAGAGCAGATGTTTGATGAACAGCTGTTCCAGTTCAACAAGTTCGTTCAGACAACATTGGGGTGAACAATGAACAGTTTTTGTAAAAAGGTATGCGATACCTTGTTATTTCATAATCTGACGTTCACAAGTTCCCATCGGTCTACCAATTGCAGGAGACTGTCCGCTCTGTTGTTAATACTTCCGTCGTTTGTTGTAATTGCTGCAGCGTCATGACGGTGCGATAACACGTCTTCGCCCCTGACTTTGCTAATTTTATTCTGCCGAGGATTTGACCAACTCCTAAAGATATTACAATTTTTCGGTGCGACCGAAATATATAAAAACAGCATGAATATGATACAAACACCTTGCGGAAGTGGGTTTATTGCCGTTGTCACCACCTTGCGGAGGTAGGTTTATTGCTATCGTCACCACCTTGCGGAAGTGGGTTTATTGCTCTTGTCACCACCTTGCGGAGGTGGGTTTATTGCTATTGTCACCACCTTGCGGAGGTGGGTTTATTGCTATTGTCACCACCTTGTGAAGGTGAGATACTGCTAGCACATTGCGAATGTGTATTAATGTGTTGGAAAGCTTGAGCAAAAACCCTGCGAGGGCTATGTAAGGCTGTGGCCCCTGGGACACTTGCAAAACTTGAAACTGAATCTACCTGCGAGGTAGATGTAATATTTACCTTTTGCAATGGCCAAAAACATTTTCTCACGCCACCAGCTTATTCTATAGCGGCAGTAAACCTCTCTTCGTTGAATAAATTGGTATATTATTATGGCGGAATTTTCTTCAAATTGGTCTTATCAAGAAGTCCTTTTTCTATCTAATGGCTAAGCCTCTTAGCATTTTGAATCTTAGAACGATGTCCACAAACAATCTGTAATAAAGCTTAAGACTAGGTACTTACTAAAATCCCCTGTGGAAAAAGGGTACTTTTGAAGTAGTATATCACATGTAAGCAGTTCTTGAAGGGTTCCCAAAAACCCTTGTTAAAGTGCACACAATATTCAATCAAGTACACTATTAACTTTAAACTCAGAGTTAATATCAAAGCAACAAAATATATAATAGGAACGCACATCGGTTTCTATATTTGCACAGTAACCTCACAAGACAATTAGGTACAACAGACAAATAACTGCAATATTATTAACATTCGAACAGAACCTTCGTTCTTTGTTCGTATAGTGGTACAAATCCACCCGAATTCTAAGCAATAGTTATAGCATAGTGTATCGCGTCAGCAATTCCACGTATGCAATATACAGTCCAAGACTGTACCGAATTAACCAACAGTTCTGTTGGGAGCACCGCTCTTGAGTTTTATCCGAAGACACACTTTGATAGACATACAATTTCAATACAATTTATCAGGTCATCAACATCAAAATGATATTCTTAAAAATTTTCAATAACACTAGACAGAAATGCATGGTCCAAAATGGTACTCACGTGCATACAATTTATTGCTAAAGGTTACGTACCTGTTTAGCTAGTTTTCGAAACTTACGTTTAGGTCGACACTTCCATACGAAGAAGTGTGTCACAATTATTACCTGAATTCCATAATCAGATATAACGAAAGACTAAGCTTTATAAAATTTAAAAATTTTTACAATTGTAATAAAAGCCGTTAGGAGATTTATCACTTTTATAAAAAAGAAATAATAATTAAATCGGAAGGTAGTTTCACAACTTGTGAATGGTTGTCTTGTGACTCACAATCACAAGGCACAACCGTTCACGGCGGGAAACAAGACGCCAATGAAATAAAATTGGCGAGCCTCTCTTAGCAAGCCTCCCCACCACTGCCAAGTGGAAGTGACGTAGTAGAAAGAGATAGACATATAGAAAAAGCGGAAGGAGGGAAGCAGAAGGCCTATCTCAATTAAATAAGCTTCGAATAACGGTCAAGTCAAATTAATTATTATTAATTAACTTTGGGGAGCCTGTAGTTTAAATAATAACAACAATTAGCAATAGCAACGAATGCTATGATAATTTTACTCAAACCGTATCTGAAACTGTAAAGCAACAATTGCAATTTGTTGCTATGCAAGTTTCTTCAGGAACACAATAACTTAATAGATGAATTTATTTGGAAAAGATGACTATTTTTACTGGTTCTGAAAAGCTCATACATACATGCCCTGTAGATACATATAAAGAGTTGAAACCTGTTTTTATAATAACTATGAGATGTGAGACATACTAAATTAACTAAAAATCGTCAGTGTCAATAGGCTGCGCGACATCGCCGTGACCGCGCACGCTGCTCATGAGGAAGAACCCCTCTGTGGTTCGAAACTAGTAGAGCTTTATTCAGTATATTCAGTGAGTAACCCGCGATCTTTAGTTAATTTAGTTGAATACCTATTTAAATTGTAATATACTTAAGGCTTACTCAGCCGTACAGAGCAGTATTATCCCTAAGGCAAATTAAGCAAATGCCTAGGGTGCCAGGGTGCCAGGGTACAGAGGGGCTCCGTGTGCTCTTAGAGTGGAGGCGACGTCAATAAAAAATTAGGGGCACTCTTGGGATGCTTACCTAGGGTGATCTTTAGGTTTATCCGCCTTTGGTCCCGTGACTGTTCGACTGTAGGTACTTGACTGGTTTCAGGTTACAACCAGGATTTGTAATTTTTGGGATCTGTTTTACTTAATTTAAACAAATGAACTAGCTCACCTTCGTCCGTTTTTACCATTCCAATGGTACCGCCAGTGTAAATGACTAAAACTTTCTTTTCTCGTTTTAAATCGTAACGTCTGGGCTTATTCCACAGTTCAACTCCTTGATGGCGCTTTACCACCCACTTCGGCTCTGCCATATTGTTTAAAATTAATTTTACAAGACAATGAATCTAAAGAAAAAATTACCCATACTTGTGAATTTAAATAAATATTTGTTGCTAAAAAAAATACGATAATATCATGACACTACCAATTTTCAATTTTGACAGATTCATTTTTTAAGATCGATCTCTCCTTGCTGTGGAAACTGTTGTTATTAATTCTATCATTCAGAGTAAGAACTGTGTGGTACTAAAATGCATTTGTGTACCCAGTCCAGTTTCCCAGTTAGGTACTTATAAAATATTTAATGAATTGCACCTAGCAAAGCCAGGGTGAGCTTCTAGCACCTAGTCCTAGGTAACTACGTAATTAGATATGACCTAGACTACGTAGATACGTCTACTATAGTGATACCCCTCACCGACTTTCCCTTTCCTTGTATCATGTTTCCAGATATCTCTATGAAATCATTCAGTTATCTCGCAGTCTTAGACTTGTTTCCACGATTCTGCACATTTAGTACAGTTACATATTTAATTATTTTTTTAAAATGGTAAGTACCATTTTCATATACTTCATAGTGATGTACCTACTTGAGACTAATAATGGTAATGATAAGTTTTTAGTTTTCACCAACCTATAAGCGACACCTAGCAGTACAGGTTAGCCTAGGTGTTCGCTTACGCTAAGTAACTCTTAGTTACGGACATAAGTCATATCGTCACAAATAAGAGGACTCTCATTTTCACAACCAACTAAATTGTGTTAAAATATTACATAGTAACACCGTCGTCTTTTCTTTTAAAGGGGATATAACATCGAATGTCTGCTCCCGCCCGGGTGAGCCGAGAGGGAGTGTCACAGACTATTACTGACTAAATACCACGCCCTTCCTTCTCCTGCGCTTCGAGCCGGAGCTCCAGTAACCCGTTAGGTTCTCTGCGACCTTTCGGTTCTCCGCGACAACACCGTAGTCTACCTATACGTACCCGAGCATACGGCGCGTCGCGTTCCGCGCGTGCCTCAAAGAGCTATCAGACCACCACATATGGGGCCCAATAGGGCCGATGCCGATTCGGAGTCGCCGTGCAGGAGAAGGAACGGGGTGGTTTTTAGTCCGTAAGAGTCTGACACTCCCTCCCGCCTCACCCAGGCGGGAGCAGTCATTCGATGATTTCCCCCCATTAAAAAAAGTCTACCTATAGGTACGTAGTTATATAGTGCATATTTTTTGCACAGCAACCCTTATAATATTATTAATCCGGTTATTCCCCAGCCGACAATAGTTTTTAATTCAATCGTAGTATAATCTTATGTGTACCTCTACCTACATAAGTAAATCTAGGTCAACAGGAAAATAGTGACTGAGTACATATTCCTAAAACCCAACAATTGAAAGTTTACGAAAACTATGTTAGGACTTGCTCAAGTCCGGTCAATGATCTCAGATTAGCTCAAGCTAATACTAGATTACACCCACACTATTAATAATATGCATACTTAAACAATAGCGTCTAATATATGTACGTAAATGTTAATTTAGATACTCTTGGGAATGCTTAATTTTGAAATATTTAATTTACGAAATATTTAATTTCGAACTACGTTACCTTTTGGTCCGTGATAGGTTAAAACGGAGACTTTTCTCAGTTACCACAACTGTTAAAATATTACATAGTAACACCGTCGTCTTTTCTTTTAAAGGGGATATAACATTACTCTAACTCTTGCTTTGTTAAAACTGTAATAAACTAATACTTATTAGCCAGTCAAGCTTTTCAAAATTACATTAAGTTAACTACTCGTTCATCGCCAAAACCAATAATAATACCTAAATAAAATTATCACCTCATTCTCAATACATAACACATAACATCACGCCTTTTATCCCCGAAGGGGTAGGCAGAGGTGTACATTATGCCACTGTACCTCTACAATGTAACACCCTCATTCTGAATAATGCGTACAAAATTGGTGCAAATTTAATACGATTTCATGATTATAAGGATCTCCTTCCACACTTTCTAGACGAGTTTGAGATCGCATTTTAAAAGATTCAGATTTATCAAAGAGCTGCTCTGAGAAACCTGCTGCGGCCCGTCTCTTTCAAATTCAAATTCATTCATTCAAATTCATTTAATCGTTTGCAAACATGGGTACCTACATAATAAAGGTATTAACAAAATATACAGTTTCTCCATATTTTGCCTTCACTTGGCATGCAAAGATATGTTATAAAAAAATTATATAATAAAATTAGGTACATTAAGTTTAATTAATTGTAATGTTGTTAAATTCAATGTCAAATAAATTAAAATTATTAATACCATTGAAGTCAATAATGTAATGTCAAATTAAATATATTATGTAAAAATTTCTCTCTCTATCTCTCTGAACACCCACAGGATGAATAAATACACCATGTATTGTTGTACTCTCGACTGCTAAAAATTTAAATAATTTATACATTGTTTCTTTCTTTGCCAACAGGTTTTTGAAGGCATGTTGGCACCGGTATTTACTCCCATGTCAGAGACGGCGGCTCTAAACTTGTCTGTCATACCTACTTATATGGAACATTTGAAGAAACACCGGGTCAATGGTATTCTTGGTAAATGCATCAGCAATCATGATTTGAATTTAATCTTTACAAGTCCAATTTCTGAAGTAACTTGAAAATAAGCACTTAGAAAATTATCATTAGATATTCCGAAATACTCAGTAGATGGCACAAAGTAATCACTCATAATAAACTTCCAAAAAATCAAGAAAGGTTTTTTCCGGATAAGAGTAGGTAGGTACTATAGACAAGGTTATATTTCAGTGTGTGGAACCACAGGCGAAGGCATGTCCCTGAACATAGAAGAAAGGAAGTCTCTCCTTGAAGCCTGGGTGTCAGTTGCTAAACCAGTTCATATTAACGTCATTGCTCAGGTTGGAGGAGCACCCTTACCTGATGTATTGGAACTGGTAATATTAACATTTGTTTTTTGTTGATACTTAACTTAAACAAAATAGGAAAAATTGCTTATTTGTCAATCTAACGTGAATACTACGATGCGATTTCCTGGGTCCTAACTAGGTGTTCCTTTTTTCATAGGAGGCAAACGAGCAGACGGATCACCTGATGGTAAGCGATCAGTGCCGCCCATGGACACCCGCAACACCAGAGGAGTGACAGGTGCGTTGCCAGCCTTTTAAAAAGGAATACGCTCTTTTCTTGAAGGTTTGAAGGTTGTATCGGTTCGAAGATACCTCCGACGACAGATCGTTCTACAGTTGTGCTGTGCGAGACAGACAGCTACGTACGCAAAATGCTATGTTTTGTCCTACTCATCGCTCAAATAAGGCACAGTGGTTAATTAACTAGGAGAACAATATAAGTTATCTGTTTTATGTTCCACCATTGTCTTAGGCCAAACACGCAGAGAAGCTGAACGTCGACGGTATAATGACTCTCCCGGAACTGTACTACAAGCCGAGGACTGTGGACCAGTTGATAAGTTACCTGCAAAAAGTGGCGGCCGCAGCCCCAACCCAGCCTCTGTTGTACTATGACTTTCCAATGATGTCTGGAGTCAATGGTGAGTTAATAGGGTAGATGACTAATTTTTATTTCCAAGTACGTCTGATAGATTATTTTAAAACATTAGACACGTAATTTTTATTCTCTAACAGAAACAAATACTTTCGACAATATATTGATTTGAAATATCGCGTGACGTCACTTCCAAGAACTTTATAGGTCGCACTCTTAAACTTTAATCCGTTTTATCTTAATACTGTGTTCTTATATGACAAAATGGAGGGACGAAAACAGGACAAGATGGAGGGAAATAACACAGAGAGCAATGAAGGCCTTTCAGGGGCATGACCTTCAGAAATGAAGCAAGCGATCGAGAAGATATGACAAAATAAAAAAAACACGTGCCTAATAGTTTTTCGTTACTTAATGATTTTGACGTTGACTTTGACTTTATTGACCAGGCCTAACAAAGATACATGTTACCATAATCGATCCATTTCCTATACTTTTCTTTCCAGTAAATATGAAAGAGTTATTTATCTCAGCTTCTTCCAAACTTCCTAATTTTAAAGGAGCGAAAGCTGATTTGAATGTTGCAGAGCAAGTATCAGATATATTGGATTCAGATCAAAGAATCTTCATTGCTAACCATGTGAGTTTTAATGTTTTAAAATTTTACTAATTTACTGCAATGTGTAACCGAATTAACTCGTCGAGTACCGTCAATATAGACACAATTATAGAACAATAGGTTGCGGTCACCGGTGACCGCTTGGTGTATGACAGTTTAAGCAACCTAACGAGAACAAAGTGCATATTTTCACATAATATGTATGTATACCTCTATATTTTGTTTGCTTTTGTATCGCTGACACTGAAATGAGTATACTCTCATGTGTCAGGATGTGGGCTGACACGGGACTACCTCGTCGAGTACCGTCATTATAGAACAATAGGTTGCGGTCACCGGTGACCGCTTAGTGTTTGACAGTTTAAAGAAAAATTGGTTTCCCAAGGCGGTTCATGACCCTCGGTAATGACGGTACAATACCACAATGAGGAAGTATCAATAACGAAACTTATATATCTCCACAGTTAGCCATGTGAATCGAACTATAGAGGTAATAAGAAAACTCTCTCACTGATCATAAGTCTGTGCTTTCGTTTTACTTATTCTTAAAACAAAAGAGTTTGAAGAAGATTTCTAAATTTTTTCTTTATTTTCAGCTTATTGCCCCATCTGTCCTAATGGACCATGATTCAAGTATCGCCACAGTGGTCAATCTATTTCCAGAACTGGTCGATAATATCAAGCAAGCCGTGAAAGACGGAGAAGTAGTGAAAGCGAAACTTCTTCAAAGACGACTAAATGCTTTGGTAGATGCTATTGCTTCCAAAGGTGATTTAATATGCATTTCTATCAATTTATAGTGTGATCAAAGTTGTGATCAAAATCTAACTCATTTCATCAGTGCTTAGAGCCCAAAACGACACTATATAGCTTGGATGATTTCGCGACTGCTTTGAACAATAACCTAAGTATGATATCTCGATCTTATTTGTTAGCCATTTTATTTAATTATGCGGCAAGCATATTTTTTATGTTAAAGGATGTTTTAATATAGGAAAAATCTGGAGTATCTTTATGAACCTTGAAATTTTACCTTTCTCCCCTCTGTGCTAATATTACCGCCTCGACGTCCGGGCTAAGCTAAACTTTGAATAAGCTTTATGTTATCATGCTACATGTTCTAAACTATCTTTTTAGTCTAATGTAAAATTAATGAATGATTCTAACTTTGACTTCATCATTAATAAGACTAAATACTGTCTTTAACTTCACATCAAAGAAATGAACAGAATTAATTTAAGAGAGACAATGCTCTATTAATGTTAACAGGTCATTGTAGATACGCCAATATTACCGTTAATTCTCTTACATTATTTTCATTCAATCTCGTAATCTACTTGGTGTTTTGAATTATTTCTTATCTTATACAATCAACCTTAGATCCTAGATATTCATCATATGATAGTGACTCCCTCGCGGTTTCACCTGATGCTCGGCTTCTATTGACCGTAGCGTGATATCTTATTGTCTACTCTATATGGACTACATAACATAACATCACGCCTTTTATCCCCGATGGGGTAGGCAGAGGTGCACATTACGGCACTGTCCAATGAAATACCCACTGTTATACTATAAATAGACTATCCAAGATATAAAGAACTATTCAATTCCAACCAGTGGTTATTACAGTTAACTTCATTCCCGTGGAATAGTGGCTTTGGACAGTTCTTTATAGCTCGTCCTCCGTAGGCGATGGCGTGATAATATGTAGCCTATAATATGTTGACGTGGAGGTAACTGTTAGTAACACTGATGCAAAATTTGATGTAAATCCATCCAGTACTTCTTAAGTTTATTCCAGACATAGACACAGACAAACAAACAAAAATTCTAATATGTACCATATTTTTGGCTTCGATATCGATTGTAGATCACACTCCATGTATAATTTTTCTTAAATATTCAATGTGCTGTTTTGACTTTCCTACCATTTTATTTTATTGTATAGGTACTTAAAACTAACCAACAAACTCATCAGATTATGAAGCTTAGTTATACCCTTTTCGATCCTAGATAGTTATCATTATAATACGGTAGTTGACAGGTAGTCAAATTCAATACTTCTATTAAAATGTTAAAAATGATACTTTTCTAGGAAAAAATCCAAAAGTAGGTAAATCGTCAAATCAATGGACGAGAGTATAATTATGTTTTAATTATTTATTGCATTGAAAAGTTGAAACAATTTATTTTAAACGTAGGAAACTAGCCAATTCTAAAGCTTAGCGTCATCCTTTCAGGTGATTTTGTTCCATCAATGAAAACTGCTATGGAGCTAACGACCGGGATAAGGGTGGGGCCAACTCGCCCGCCCCTGGTACCGTTGAACGGTGTCCAAAGAAAAGACTTAAGAAACTCTTTGATTGAATTAGATGTACAGATACAAATGACAGATTAACCCTAGAAGAACATTTATTCATTGGTATTTTGTGAATAATCATCACAATATGACCATTAATTATGTTTATCACAAGTAATAATGAATGTATAGTTGCAAAATGAACCGCTATGTAGTAAATACACTTGAATAAAATACTTTAATACTAACTATTACTAAATATAAATAACTTAAGATAAAAATTAAATTAAATAAAACTAAAAATAACTATTTACACAAATAATCGAAAAAAAATTCGTCCGCATCGACGTCAGTAGTATGGCAATGCTTAACCTCTGACCGAGAAAAAGACCAGCCCTCTGGTCACGAGATGCGTCGACCAGGCGTTTCGAAACGTGTGTTTAAATAAATTATATTTAAAAAACAACATCATCTTTTCGTTAATTATGAATCTTAAGCAATTCCATTAAAAATATTTGTATGCAAGTTAGTTATATATTTATTTATTTATTTATGTACATACATTCAACACAGAGGACCATACATATATAAAAACAGAGTTACGTTCTAGTCCGATAATAATTAAAGAGGGGAATATGGGGGTGACCAGGAAAGTTTTCCGGAAGTTTCGAAAATTGGCAATTTTTACATTTTGATGTGCTTTATTCGATTTCCATATTGGGTACCGATCGAGAAGTCGCCGATCAAAATTTTGCCCGAATTATTTGTGATTCACTTCTGCAGATTCATTATAAGCATTTTCGTTTAAATATAACGACTATGACATATCGATGGGTGCCCTCTAACCTAACTAAGTCTGTCGCGGAGAACCTAACGGGTAACTGGGGCTCCGGCTCGACGTGCAGGAGAAGGAACGGGGTGGTTTTTAATCAGTAAGAGTCTGACACTCCGTCCCGCCTCACCCAGGCGGAAGTAGTAATTCGATGATTTTCCCCTCGTAAAAAAAAAACAAAAAGTCTAAGTAATAAGTCAGTCATTACTACTCCTCGATATTATTATAACTTGGCTTTAAAAAAAAGAAACTAAGGAAACATGCATAACTATCAGTTCATTACCTATTTTTAGACTAAAACTAATAAAATAAATGTTCACCTATCATGCACATTTATTATATTTATTTGCTTTATTCGCACACGATTTTTTAATAAAATTAGTGCGATTATCTCCTCGTATAAATAGTTTGTAGTCATAAAATTGTTGTAAACGTGTTTCAGTTTTCAAAAACATGGAACGTTTATCGCGTTTTATTTTAATTTTTATTTTATTCTGTCAGTCACTAGAAGCAAGGAAAACGGTAAGTAGTTATTTTACAGTAGTTTAAATAAAGATATCTAACTAAGTTTTGAATTAAAATGAAACATAAAAATAAGGGAATGTTCTGTTTTTAAATTCCGTGAAAAATATTACAATATAAATTGGAATTTTTAATTAAATAAAAAGCTATATTTTCCTGTATCGGTTATCAGAAAATGTTAATTAATTCCAGTGCTTCAACGTTGGCGGCATAATATGCCCGGTGTTCACGCCAGTGGACAGCGATGGAGTCCTCAACCTGAATGTCATTCCTCAATACGCCCAGTACTTACAGGATCAAGGAGTTGATGGCATCCTTGGTTCGTATGACTGACTACTTTGTTATCTTCTTATAATATTATAAAAGTCATATATCTAGAAGATTACCTTTACACATAGAAATCGTAGAAATAAAGATGCAAAAGCTAAGTAAACCAGAGAAGAAATTAATAATTTGAACTCCATAGCCACCACAGCACAGGCCACAGAAAAATGACGGTTAACGCAACCGCAATGTTCTTCACCTGCAATTACAACTGTTATCTAACACATACTAATGAAACTAGAAATGTAATGTGTAGCAAGGCATAGAGGTTCTATATTTTAACAGGCTGGTTTTAGTGTGACACTGACGGCATGCGCACCGTCAGCGCTGATGGCCGGGATACGTATGAAGTTCTATAATAGGAATCGTTTTTGAATGACGCGTAGCTATCTGCGCGTACGGTACCTACATAAAATTCATATATTATTATCTCGGCTGTCAGTGTCGACGGTCAGTCTGCGGTCAGCGCGATTCTACAACCAGCCTTATATATTTTTTTGGAAAATCATTAATGGCTCCTCCCGCCTGGGTGAGGCGGGAGGGAGTGTCAGACTCTTACTGACTAAGAACCACCCAGACAGAAGGAACACCTTCTCCTGCACTTCGAGCCGGAGCCCCGTTAACCCGTTAGGTTCTCCTTCACCGCGACTCCGACCACTAAAGATTTTAGAATTATCTTTTTCTTATTTTCGCAGTGGCAGGAACCGCAGGAGAAGGTCCTACTGTAAATGTAACAGATATGAAGCATCTGATAGATGCTTGGCTAAGTGTGTCCAGGTCATTCAACCTTTCTGTCATCATACAAGTTGGAGGTAGACCATTGCCTGACGCACAAAAACTTGTAAGTTATCATGAAAAAATATTAGTCTCGAATCTTATGTTTGTGTTCTCTTAGTATTTGATTAAGGACTTGATCAAAACTATGTAAAATAAAAGACAAAACTAAATTTAAGTAAATAATGTTTTTTTTTTGTTTTACAAGATTTTAAACTCAAATTAGTATAAGTACCTTAGGTTGTGTATAGCATAGTTTACACTAAATATTTGTTAAAAAATTCGGAATATTCGGCATATTTTATTACGTTTTAGGCAGCATATTCAGAGGAAGCCGGTGCTGATGCCATTATGACCATACCTGAGTTGTACTATAAGCCTAAAACTGCCAAGCAGCTAGTTTACTTCATGCAGGATGTCGCCCGATATGCACCAGAGACGCCAATCTTGTACTATCACGTGCCCTCATACTCCGATGTGGATGGTAAGTAATTTCTTGTTGACTGAATCTAAATGTGGTTAGAGTTTTAAATGTATTGCCAAAAATGATTATTTGGCAAGGGTCTTGACTTAAGACAAAGAGGGATTTTCTGCTTTCCATCCTCTCCATGAGAATTTTTAAAATAAAAACGATCAATGATGAATTTTTGACTGCAACTTATTGCTTAGGATTGGACATGGTGGAGTTTTGGAGGCTGGCCACTCAGAGGATCCCAACTTTCAAGGGCATTAAGTCAGCGGTGTTTGAGACTTCATTGATGCTCCAAGACAAAGTGATGGATGATCAGAAGATTTTTGTTGCAAATTCAGTATGTATCAATGTTAAGTGCGTTCAACAATTTTATAAATTTTCATTAGCGCTTTTACTATATACATCTCTATATACAAATTGAGAGTTGGATAGTTTCCATGGGATCAAAATTAAAAATCTAATTAGTCCGTCAGTTAGATAATGAAAAAATATTAGACACGTATTTTTTTATTTTGTCGTATTAAGTTACAATACTGAGACAAAATGGCGCTAAGTTTAGGAGTGGGAGCTCGTTACGTCATAACGAGCTAAAAAATGTGGCACGCTGTGACGTCACACGATATTTCAAATTAATATATCGTCGATAGTATTTAATTTTGTGAGAAAAGAGAAAAATATGTGTCTAATGTTTTAAATTAATCTACCAGACGGACATTAAAATAAAATTTACGAAACTACCCTATTTGCACAGGAATAAATGTCCCATTTTGGACTTTCTTTTTCTTAAGCTCTACTTAGCACCGGCTGTCCTAATGGGTTTTAGAGACATCATTATTATTGAAATCAACTTGTTCCCTAACTTAATCGAAGAAGTAGTAAGCAATGGTAGCCGAGGATACACGAAGACAGCCATTTCAAAGTATAGAAGAATGAGGGAACTGAGGAGCGTTATCACTAAAGAAGGTAATGATTTTGGAAAATGCAATACATATTTCGCCTTCTTAGCAAATACCTAAATTAAAATTAAGCAAGCCAAGGCAATCTTCTCCTCTTATAATATCTTCTGATTCACTTCGTTGCGGGAACCAAGACAGTTATTCATGTCCCTTGGACGCGCCGGACTTCAGTTTTCCGGTGTTTTCATGGTTGTATCTACTGTAGCAGCGTGCTGTACTGTGTGCAGCGGTTTTGGAGGTTGTGACGGGCTTGTCCGATTAAAAAAAAGCCAAGGCAATCTGAACTAGTTTTTTTGAACATTTGTAACAGTCTTATACGACTCTAATCAAAACCGCAAAACGAATGATATAATAATATGGCAGCTATTACTGTTTACTGATTTTTTATTCAGTCGTCTTCTTACTTTCTAAGCTATCTACATAATTATTTGTATTTCAATTCAATACTCATTTTTAGTTTTTAACAATGCAATCAACTCTTTACACCAGGTGGAACCATATCCTCATTTAAAGAAGCTATGCCACTGGTATCCGGCATCGATGTAGGATCAATACGACCACCAGAGACTCGACTCACGACTGATCAGGTCATACGTCTTGAAGAAAGACTCAGGGACGCAGATGTTGATATTGTAAAGTCAGAATTTCAGAATTAAAAATTTTTCATAATATTTTTCCTTCGATTCCAGTTTAATGATTACTATATAACATTATTTTTCAGTGTTAGTTACATTTTTAAAAAGATATAATATTGTGAAATATACGTATTTGGTTGGTGTAAATATACGTATTTCTAGAAATAAAATCTACGATATGTATAAATTTAGCTTGTTTACTTCATTCCAAACAACTTTTCATCATTTCAGGGAAATACTACAATGTACTTTTTTTACCTACATACTTATTGTATGTGTATATAAGCCGGTAAACGAGCAGACGGATCACCTGATGGTAAAGCAATCGGCGCCGCCCATGGACACCTGCAACACCAGAGGCGATACAAGTGCGTTACCAGTCTGTAAATCCTCATATTTTTTAAAGAATCACTAAAAATGTTCTATAATACTTACATAACATCATAACATCACGCCTTTTTATCCCCGAAGGGGTAGGCAGAGGTGCACATTACGGCACTTAATGCCACTGTACAATGTAACACCCACTTTTCACTATATATGTTACGAGTCCCATGTAATAGGGGGTGAGCCTATTGCCATATACCGGGCACATTTCCAGACTCCGTGCTACTACTGAGAATTTTTTAAAAACCCAGTAATACTTTGCCCGACCCGGGAATCGAACCCGAGACCCCTTGCCCGGCAGTCGCACTTGCGACCACTCGGCCAACGAGGCAGTCTTCTATATACTATTCCCCTTTTTTAATTAATTCGAAGTCAAATTGATAATTTGAAAAGAAAAATAAACTATTATGTTTCTTAAAGTCGTAAGTTAATTAAAATACCTCTATATAATTATTTTTATAACAACTATCGTGAGACATACTGAATTAACTAAAGATTACGAGTCACTCACGTAAATATAATAACTACTGAGAAAAGCACTACTCATTTCGAGTCTCCTCATGAGCAGCGTGCTATTTGCTATAAAACGTAGGCGACGTAGACTGCGGGACATTGCCGCCACCGCGCACTTTTGTTTTTCAAATTACATTACCCGTGGCAAATGCCTCACAATGTGATCCAACAAGTGCGAACATGTCTAGACATGTCTTTTGCTTAAATTGTTATAATTTTTTTAAATAGTGTTATTATCTAGGTAACATGTGTACTTATGTACCTAATTAAATAGAGTTTCAAAAGGCACATAATATATGTATTATGCCCCATTCCAGGCACAATATTAGTGTTATCTTCTACTAAAAATTTTCAAAAACTCGCAATCTCAGCTTACTAATTTTACCCAGTACATGTACTGAACCCAAAATACGTCGTGTAAAACGTCTGTAACTATTCGAACAACAAAACCGTCAATAATATATAATAAGACACGATTTTCGTGAAGAAAATACGATCAAATAAAACTATATATTATACTAACGAACAATATTATCACGATTCGTTTAATTACACTTTCGAATAATGCATATAAGTACAAATGATATTAATACTTAATTGTCATATTACTGAATTATTTAGATATATAGAAATGGGTGTAGTTTCTGCATTTTTTTTAATTATTGCAACATTGGCGTTTTCGCCAACTTCGGAAGCCATTGAACCTGTAAATATCCATTCATTTTGTGTTTCATATTTTTGTATGGATTTTTCATGAAGTATTTTCTCAAGTTTTTATTACTGAATGACATACTATATATTCCCAAACCATTTTGATTACTATTGCAGTCACTTGAAGACCTAAATTTCCTATTTATATTTATTTTCCAGAAATGTTTCGATGTAAAAGGTATCCTCGCTCCAGTTTTCACTCCAATATACGAAGATGGCAGTCTTCGCCTTGACATCGTCCCTCAATACGCGCAGTACTTGAAAGATAGAGGAGTTGATGGCGTAGTAGGTGCGTACCTCCGTAGCAGCGTAGTACTACGAACCGCATAGTCCTTTACTAAACACATTTTTAGATACTGTTTAAGTTTTAGTATCTTTATTTTATGGTTATTGTTCTTTGTATAAATTAATATTGTAAGCTTTATTTTCATATAGTGGCATCTGCGGCCGGAGAAGGTCCAAATCTGAACGTGTCTGAGAATAAGTTACTTCTTGATGCTTGGATGGAAGCAGTCCGACCGCTAGATCTATTCATCGTCTCTGGAGTCGGCGCTGAGCCCTTTCCTAAAACTTTGGAAATTGTAAGTAATTACTATTATTAAGATACTTATGTAACTCTATTTATAAAAAAATGTATGACAAGGGCACGGACCAAGAGACCTTAGAGAATTAATATGTACCTCTAAAATGAAGTAAAAAACACTTTTTATAATCATTGATCGTCACAATTTTGCAGGCGGCTTATTCAGAAGAAATAGGCGTGGATGCTATTTTGGCGTACCCACAAGTATACTATAAGCCTCAGTCAGTCGATGACCTGGTCTACTACATGGAGTTGGTTGCTAAAAGTGCTCCTAAATCTCCTTTGTTGTACGACGATCTACCTGGGTACACTGGAGTTCATGGTAATTTTAATGACTTTAATTGCTAAATCCGAGCAAGAAACACTACCAGCAAACTTTTTCTTTTATTTCTTTATTTTTTTATTTTCATGCACAAAGTGTACATACGGTGGACTTAATGCCGCAGGCATTTTCTCCCAGTCTGAGCTTTGGGTGATCCAAAGAAGAGTTAATGGTGTGAGCAAGAAGCAAGCAACGAATTCATTGAGCAATTAAAATAGATATACTTACATACATACATACATCTATTGTCTATCTACACGCAATTTTAATAATAATATTTATATTTTTAGTGAATATCGTGGAGTTTGTCGAGAAAATGACCCAAAAAATACCCACATTCAAGGGACTACGATCTAATGACATCAACGACTTGTTGTTACTCCGAAGCAGATTAATTGACGACCAAAAACTCTATGCTGCGAACGACGTAAGAATTTTTTCTCGTATATTGGGAGAAAATCATCGAATTACTCTTGCCTGGGTGGGGCGGGAGTGTCAGAGTTTTACTGGCTAAAAACCACCCCGTTCCTACTCCTGCACTTCGAGCCGGAGGCCCGGTAACCCGTTAGGTTCTCCGCAACTCCGAATCGGTATCAGCATTGTTGGGCCTCATTCATGGTGGTCTGATGGCTCTTTGACACGCGCGCGGAACGCGATGGACCGTACGCTCGGGTCTGGTTCTAGACGGGCAGCGAGCCGTCCATGCTCGCCGCCGGCAGGCCCGCGCTTACGGTGGCTGGAGATCGTCCCGCGATCCCCGACGCGGAGTGTCCTTCGCGATGGCTGGGTTGCGAGGAGGCAGCGCTTCGCTGCCTCACGCGTCCCGCCTTCTCCTTACCTAGCATAACTGCTTCGCAAAAGGAGGAGACGGCATCCCAGGCCCCCTCGCTCCGCATCATGAGCCGCACTAGGCTTACTTTAGGACTTAGGGATACAAAAATGAAATATAGCACGGACAAAAGGACAAAATTACACTTTTCACATATGTTGACTCTGTATAGGAGAAGCCTTTGTTTATCAGAATACATTTATTGTTGCAAAGCATAAATGTTTGAAAACACCATGCTAGAGGTTTTTAACAGCTGGAATGTTTTATTTATTTATTAAACTGTCAAACACCAAGCGGTCACCGGTGACCGCAATCTATTGTTCTATAATTGTGTCTACAAAACCGGTACTCGACGAGTTAATCAATCCAGTATTGATAGTTACTTAATGATATAAACGCTAGTCAGCTAGAATAGAAAAGTCAAATAACATTTAATATTTTCCAGTTCTACCTCGGCACAGAAGCTTTATTAGATTACGACAATTACTTAATGCCTATAGTCAACATATTCCCAAGATTGGTAGAAGATATTGTGAAACATGGCAAGGACGGTAATCGGTTCAGGACTCTGGATCAATACGACAAACTCGCAGAATTGGCTGAAATCATCGATTTCAGAGGTAACATATAATACATACATACAAAATAATATACAGACACTACTCACATCTGATTGGTTGTGCATCTGTAGAAAAGAACAAAATTACTCCCAAACACTAATTGTTTCATTATTTTTATTTTTCAGATAATTGGATAGCAGGTTTAAAGGAAGCAATGAGATTAGTTACTGGCATCAATGTGGGACCTGCAAAACCACCCCAGCGCCCTATAAGCGAGGAACAGAAGTACAGAATGGCGAACCAACTTAGGTATAGGGGTATTGACATCTACGCTTGAATTTAAAGAACAGATGTTTATCAACTTTAATAAATAAATCGTATTGTTTATAACATTATGTTTTTGGTTAGAAACTGCGATCAAAACGAATGTCAATAAATGAGATGAGTTGAAATTAAATAGTTATTATTACCTTTTACTGACAACAATTAATCAACAATGAATCACACAACAATTGTTAAAAGCCCAGTAAGAGTATGAGAAAAGTAAACAGAAGTACCTACACCAATGCTAATGGCAACACTTACTCCAGTCCCAGACGAATTTACCATTATAAAACTCATACTTTGCTAGCTGTAGTATGTCTGTTTGAGCACCTAGAGCACCTATTTCTCATTGAGCAGGCAATACTATTCAACAATTTGTATAGGTTAATGTATAGGTGCTCAAAAATTAAATGCTCAAACAGGAATACCATGAAACGATCATTCTAATGAAGTTAGTAGTTGACTAATTTAGCATTTATCATACAAATAGATTTTCTTCTTCTCCTCTTATAATATCTTCTGATTCACTTCGTTGCGGGAACCAAGACAGTTACTCATGTCCCTGGGACGCGCCGGACTTCAATGTTCCGGTGTTTTCATGGTTGTATCTACTGTAGATCCTGGCTTACAGGAGTTGCAGCGGTTTTGGGAGGTTGTGGCGGGCTTGTCCCAATAAAAATACAAATCGACTATGGGTGCATGCCACTTCACTGGTGTTGTACTTCACAGTTTAAAAGTCTTAAATATGTCAAAGAACGCTGATACCTGGTCTCTGTTAAATGTGCACTAATGTGGCCCCTTAGTCGGCTGTTACAAAGGCATAAGTAAAGGCAATTGTATTCTGTAGTACCCGATACGGCAAGATTTTGTCGTGATATCGGGTAACGACAAAATGTTACTCAGTTACGTACCAGATTATACTCTGCCCTGGCTGTGCAGTTACAGTATTAGTGGCCAGATAACCCGCAGCTTCGCAACCTGTCGTGGATTCAATTTCCACACAAAACTTCTTTTGTATGAAGCAAAATATTTATTCCTTGTCTGGGCGCGAAATATTTATACTAAATAATATGGGTGTATGAGAATTACTAAAGTGAGTATAAATCAGTAAATAGGATTGTATTTGAAGTGAGGTTCACTCGAAAACTGCCCAATATGATTGATTTTGTTTTGAATTATTTTCGAAGTACTATTTGAACAATATTAATAGACAGCAACAATGACAGAAAGGAGTGTTAGCTCCTTTTTTTTTGAGTAGGGAAAATCATCAAATGTCTTCTCCCGCCCCGGTGAGGCGAGAGGGAGTGTCAGACTCTTAGTGACTAACAACCACCCCGTTCCGACTCCTGCACTTCAAGCCCCGGCAAGCCGTTAAGTCTTCCGCGGCTCCGTATCGGCATCAACCCTATTGGGCCCCATCTGTGGTGGTCTGATGGCTCCTTGAAGCGCGCGCGAAACGCGATGCACCGTACGCTCGGGTCTAGTTCTGATCGGGTGGCGAGTCACCCGTGCTCGCCGCCCAATTTATTTTTTTTTTATTTATTTATTTATTTATTACACCCTGGAAGACTTACAGCTATAACTACATAAAAATAGAAGTCAACATAAACTACTGAAAGCCAATTACAAGTCCTCACGTATAGTGACAGACTTAAATTTGATAGGTGAGCATATCAAAATTTTCGCAGTGGTTACAGCTTATTAAAATTGTACAGTTTTAGTAGGGGAGCCCACGATGCTAAATTGGGATTTACTTGAGCGTCCTTGGGACCTACTGGATTTTGAAGATATGCTGATAGAAAGAAGAAATGGTTTAGTGAATCTACAGATCTTTGAAATTGTTAAGCGTAACTTTTGTTCTAATGGTCGAGCGTGTCAGATATTGATAATGTACATGCTCCATGTGTATTTAATAATAAAAAACTCTTAATCTGCCAGTTTGCATGGTGGGGTTGAATGTTCTGGAGAGTACAAACGGGAACCCTTCAAAATCCCCCCACTCTTGCAAATAAAGTTGGAATGGGCAGATTTTTTAAACGCACTTCCTTTAGCACGGTATTGACCTACCTTCCCTTAATCTGACGAAACTGACTTTATTTAGTCAGACTTTTTTTTTAATTTTCAGTCCCCCCCTTCTAATCAGATCGAATATATGTTGGGTATATTCAACATGACACTAGGTTTTCCCCATATGTTAATCTGACGCGCTCGAGTAACTACCGAAATCCCTTCATGGGCTCCCCTACTATTTATTATACCAGTTAATTGCAAGGATCAACTAGAAACTAGTATTAAACCTTTAGTTACAAGAATAAGTGAAAGATAAAAATAATATAAACATTTCCGAAAACTAGGGATACAATTGAGATGCTACTTAAAAAACCTGAGGCTTATGCGTCTTCTGGCCGACGCCACGCTAGTCGCAAAGGGATCAAAGTCATACTGCTTACATATATTATTGAACTGTCTACCCGCTCGTATAATAAAACTATTCTGTCTGTAATTTGTTGATGCTAGAGGCACACGTAAGGGTGGGTTATTGCGGAATATTTTTTGTGGTACATTAAAGTGAAAGTTAGATAGAAGTTCGGGGTTGTCAATATTGTTATTTAAGATTTTTAATACGTACAAAAAGTCGGCCATCTCACGTCGATCTTTGAGAGGTAACAAATGATATTTCTTACAGAGTCGAAGATAATCGACAGGGTGATAAGGAATTTTTTGATGAAAACAGAGATATTTAATGAAACTATTATTATAGATATTTACTGTCGCAACCGGGGGCTGGGCTCGCTGCCATTGTAGCGGTAAGTCCCCTCTTTGAGGAGTGGCTTGAGAGACGCTACGGCGTCCTCACCTACCGCCTGACGCAGGTCCTCACCGGACATGGAAGTTTCGGGAGGTACCTGTGTCTGATGGGGCGGGAGGAAACGCCCGGGTGTCATCACTGCGAGGACCGCCCTGAGGACACGGTGGAACATACAGTGGGAGAATGCCCTGCGTGGGCTGAGCACCGCCGTGCCCTCAGGGAAGTGATCGGCGATGGCGACCTCTCGCGTCCGGGCCTAGTGCAGGCCATGATGCGGAGCAAGAGGGATTGGGATGCCGTCTCCTCCTTTTGCGAAGCAGTCATGCTAGCTAAGGAGGAGGCGGGACGCGTGAGGCAGCGAAGCGCTGCCTCCTCGCAACCCAGCCATCGCGAAGGACACACCGGGCGTCGGGGATCGCGAGACGATCTCCGGCCACCGTAAGCGCGGGCCTGCGGACGGCGAGCATGGGTGGCTCCCCGTCCGACCAGAAACAGACCCGAGCGTACGGCGCGTCGCGTTCCGCGCGCGCCTCAAAGAGCCATCAGACCACCACAGATGGGGCCCAATAGGGCCGATGCCGATTCGGAGTCGCGGAGAACCTAACGGGTAACCGGGGCTCCGGCTCGACGTGCAGGAGAAGGAACGGGGTGGTTTTTAGTCAGTAAGAGTCTGACACTCCCTTCCGCCTCACCCAGGCGGGAGCAGTCATTCGATGATTTTCCCCCCTTAAAAAAAAAAATAAAAATAAAAAATTATAGATATTTATTTATTTATTTGCTTCTACTGAAACTTCTATTTCGTGATATAATAAATTATATTTACCTACAATGCTAATAATTAAATATGTTTTATGCTCATCACGATCTTATATATAGCATTTTTTAATATAAAAGGTGGTATTAACATTTGGAAACTATGTAGCTATGCGAATGACAAGTTAAAATTCAAGAAAATGGGTATAAGTTTAGCTTTCTGGTTAATCGTTTCTTGTGCATTATTTTGGCCGACCTCAGAAGCTGTGGAACCAGTAAGTTTGAATTTGACTACATAATAAAATTTAAAAAATCTCGTCTTCTTGGAATATAATATTCCCCTTCTCATCTTGACCATTTCATACTAGGGAGAGGTCAACACAGTTTTGGATTGATTTGACTATACCACTTTGTTGACACCTAGCGGTTTCAATTAATACCCAATTTACTCATAATACCTAGCACCATGTCCGTAACAAAATTTTATTTGATAATAATAAAAAAAAATATCTTTAAAATTCGATGTTCCAGTGTTTCGAAGTGGGTGGACTAATCGCTCCAGTGTTCACGCCAGTATATGACGATGGCAGCCTTCGCCTTGACATCGTTCCTCAGTATGCGCAGTACTTAAAAGATAATGGAGTTGATGGTGTATTAGGTACGTAGTCACGAAGTAGCGTAATACGCGACGAAGTAGCGTAGTAACGAAGCGACAAAGTAGCGTAGTAACGTAGCGACAAATCAACACACTTCCAAGTTCATATTCTAAAACCATTTACTTTTACAGTGGCTGCAACAACCGGAGAAGGACCAAATCTGAATGTGTCTGAGAACAAGTTGCTTCTTGATGCGTGGATGGAAGCAGCTCCACCACTCGACCTGAAGGTGATCTCAAGTGTAGGCGCCGTGCCCTTCCCTGATACATTGGAAATGGTACGTCATATTTGCTAAAATGTAATGACATACTACTTTTTGTTATAATTTTATTATGAAGAAGAAAGAGCCTATAGCTAACGAATAGAACCTATAGAAAACTAGTTGGTCGGTCCAAATGTTCTTGAATATTTATAAAAAAATTTAAAAAAAATGAGGATGGTGTTAAGCAGAGTTAAATCTTTGAATAAAGCACTTCTTTAAAATGTAATCAACTTATTATTTTCTTAAATAGGTAATGATACCGTTATGGGCACTTTCTATAACTTATTTGAGAGCTTCGGGACCTTCAGAGATTTATAGAGAGAGATTCATAGGTATCTATGATTATTATTTAATACTTTTACTGCTACTGACAGGCTGTGTATTCAGAAAAAATTGGAGTGGATGCCATAATGGCTTTACCTGAAGTCTTCTACAAACCCCGGTCGGTGGACGACCTGGTCTATTACATGGAACTCATTGCTGAAGCAGCACCCGAAACACCTTTGTTGTACAATGATTATCCTCGCTATACTGGTGTCTACGGTACTATTTTTTTTTTCTAGTTAGATATTTTTCTAATAAATTGTAATAAGTGAAAATAGAGGTACTTTACACATGTTTAAGGGAGTACAATAATAATTAGACGAGTTAATTTAATTCTAATGTCATATCACTGAATGTTAACTTTTTAATTTCCAGTGAACATGGTGGATTTCGTAAGCGCAGCAACGGAAAGGATTACCACATTCCAAGGAGTAAAATCTGATGTCTTTGACAATGTGTTGTTACTTAGAAACAAATTAATTAAGGACCAGAAACTCTACGCTGGAGACTCCGTAAGTTATCCTTTCATAATTATGTCACATTTCCTTATCTTACACTGTGATTAAAAATTACTCTTACAGCAAAAATTACTCAGGAAATACGGGAATGATATTAGGCATTTAGTAATTTGTTTTTCAAAACATGAGGATCTTATTTTAACCTGTTCTTATGTATTTTAGTAATGAAGTCTACGTTAGTGTGAAAAGTCGACTTTAACTTTAAAACCAACAGCGGGACTTAATTTCCTTTTTCCATATCATCATTTTCATCAACAGCCTATAAATGCCCACTACTGAGCACAGCCTCTTCGCACACGGAGTTTGAGCATTAATCACGACGCTTGCTCAATGCGGGTTGGTGATTACAAACTTATAATTAGAAATTATAAGCCCAGGTTTCCTCACGATGTTTTCTTTCACCGTTTGTCAATGGTGTTTAAACTGTCAAACACCAAGCGGTCACCGGTGACGGCAACCTATTGTTCTATAATTGTGTCTATAATGACGGAACTCGACGAGTTAAATAATCTTAGAAAGGACATATAACTCGGAAAAAGTCACATTGGTGCTTGCCGTTGGTAGGTTTCGAACCTGCTCCCTCTTGCATGAGAATCGGGCCGGGGCGTCTTATACCTCCAGGCCACCACCACATTATATATACCTCTATGTACTTTTATATACTTCTTTCATATTAAATATTCTATTTCAGTTCTACTTAGCTCCCGATGCGTTGCTCGGTTACGATAACTACGTGATGGTAGGACTGAATATTTTCCCGAGAGAGATCAGGGACATCATTGCTGATGGTGACGCGATCGACAGACCAAGGACCTTGTCACGATACGAACGACTTCGAGGACTTGCAGACATTATTTTAATGGAAGGTACTTGATAATCCTTGGCATTATATTCAAGTGTTTAGAATTGTCGGCAGTGTAATGTTGTGGCCCGTGAGATGCAATTATAAAAGGCTTTATGTCATAAAAGGAGAGTCCAAGAATTAAAGGGGAGACCAGCACTCGATAGAAACTCAACGCAAGCACACATCAAGTTTTCAAAAGAAATTGAACATTCAAAAACCCGAACGCGATAGCTCGAGTCGCGGCGCTGATTTTTAACACTAGCCCAAATAAATTAATATATCATATGTTTATTTTAAATGATAATTGATTGCAATTTTTACCGAACTGACAAACTCCCAACTACTCACATATTTATACATACATTATTTTTCTCCAGGAAACACAATAGCAGCATACAAAGAAGCCATGAAACTAGTAACTGGTATTGATGTAGGACCAGTCAGGCCTCCCCAGCGACCTCTCACTGAGGAACAGAAGTACAGACTCGAGTCCAGACTCAGGGCTTATGACATCGATATTGTCTACTCCACCATCGAGGACTGAACGGTTTATTTTGTTAAGTTCTTTAATTCCTCGATTTGTATAATATATTTATTTGGTTTTGGATGAATAAATTTAATTTTGGTTTATATTTAATCCTCTCTTGGTAGATTTGCTCTAACTAATACTATATAGCATGTTAGTTATATACAGTATTTTTTTAAGGGGGAAAATTATTGAATAACTGCTCCCGCCTTTAGTGTCAGACTCTTACTGACTAAACACCACCCCGTTCCTTCTCCTGCACGTCGAGCCGGAGCCCCGGTTACCCGTTAGGTTCTCCGCGACTCCGAATCGGCCCTATTGGGCCCCATCTTTGGTGGTCTGATGGCTCTTTGAGCGACGCGCCGTACGCTCGGGTCTGTTTCTGGTCGGACGGGGAGCCACCCATGCTCGCCGTCCGCAGGCCCGCGCCCGATATATATATATATATATCTTAGGAAAGTACCGTGTAAAGTGAAATGATGTAACTTCTTACATACGCGGGAGATTTCGTGGGAGAGCCATGCTTCGGCACGAATGGGTCGGCTCGATTGGAATGAACCCACGGCCTCACAGAAAACCGACGTGAAGACGTTGTGTTTCGTCCTGTGAGTGAGGTTACTGGAGGTCCTATTAAAGTTTAAACCATTAATCCTCCACAATCCTCAAGTTCCCAATTCCCAAAAGGCTAGTAACGCACTTGTAACGCCGCCGGTGTTTCAGGTGTCCATGGGCGGCAGTATGATCGGTTACCGGCTTATCCCATTAAAAAAAATACATTTACTACCTACTCATCAAGTGAAAAACACAACGCATTTAACAATTAACCATTTTAATATATTAGACAACATGATTGTATAAGAAATGCTTGCTTTTCGAGAATAAACTTTACATCCAAGATTGTAAGGTACATTATCACTTGCTCAGACCAAGGGTCCTCAATTTGGAGTGAATCCTTTGCTTGGCTTCGGAAGAGAGAGGCCTCTGTGGGAGTGAAGGAGGTCCAACCTTGATGCCAGTAGCTATCTCCATACCGGCCTTCATTATGGGGACCCAGGGACCTGACATAGAGAAGTGATTAAGTTAATAATGGTATTTATCACATAAGTAGTTTTTTAAGGGGGAAAATCATCGAATGACTGCTCCCGCCTGGGTGAGGCGGGAGGGAGTGTCGGGTTCGAGTCCCAGGTCGGGCAAAGAATTACTGGGTTTTAAAAAAAAATGTCAGTTGTAGCACGGAGTCTGGAATTCTGTATATGGCAATAGGCTCACCCCCTATTACATGAGACTCATAACATAAATAGTGAAAAGTGGGATAATGTACATTGTACAGTGGCATAATGTGCACCTCTGCCTACCCCTTCGGAGATGAACGGCGTGATGTTATGTTGATGTTATAAATAATTATAGTTACCTTCAACGGTGTGAGCTTCAATAGCTAAGCTTAGTTTTTCCTGCAAAGCCCTAGCTTTGGCTACATCGTTCTTCTCAACCGCATCCAAGATTTCCTGCGCCAGTTTCGGGAACAGGTTGAAACTTGTTCCAATGCTAGATTTAATGCCTAAGAGTGCTGCTGGTGCAATGAGCTGTTAAACATAAATAACCAACTTTAATTTTTAACATAACATTCATTTTAAACTTTTCTATTAATAAAAATTGTTATTTGTTAAGTACCTACAAATAACAAAGACTTGACAACTCCAATACGTTTACCATAGTGACAAGATTTTAAACTACATTATCGCCATCTATGCATCTAAAGAGTGCAAAAACGGAAGCTCATTATCAAAGTAATGCCACTCACAGTATCAGCTCCGAGGAACATCTCCTGGCCATCCTTCAGGGCTCTGAGGACTTGAGCACCTTCGCTAAGGTCGTTCGAAGTGAACTTAATGCCCTTGAAGTTAGGGATACTCGCTGTAGCCGCTGTTACGAAGGCTGGCATATTGACTGGAAGAAGATTTGTAAAGGAGGCCATACACGCTAGGTTATGCATGATGGTTATCACTATGCATGCAAAACCGACAAACATAACCGAGTTTCATACCACACATACACGTTAGGTAATATTGAATACCAATGTGTGCGTGAAGGACGAATGTTTTTATGCACATATTTATGTTCTTTCGCGTAGTGAGCGCGACGATAGTTTATTAGTGTGTGTTATTTGTGGAATGTTGAGGCGTCACTCGCTCAACGCACACACACCCACTGTCTACATCGTGCCGTAGTTCATAGCAATGTGATCTTTGGCGGTCTTATGGACTTTTGTAACCCGACTGTACGTACATGCACCGATAACTGTACAGTGTACAGTTTAGTCACATACACGCAAGGGCTTGCCTGTCGGTTATGCATGCACGGCTAAAGCATCATACAAAACCTAGCGTCGCCTCCTTAACAGAAGTTTTTTTTTTCTGCTAATCGTTGTCCCACATTAGGATTTTCTCGCGTGTCGTGGGTGCTTTTACAAGCATACAAGTTCACATACACATGACACCTAGACCCGGAACAACAATTTATGGTATATTGGTTGTTTTTAAAAAGAGTAACGAATGGAGTTTCTTGCTCGTTCTTCTCCATTTGAATCTACGTTTTGGAATGAGCACCTAGCTTCACTGACGGACAGACTGACAAACTATTATTTATTTTGTATTTGTTGACGTTTTAAAAATCACCAAATTATGGTGTAATTGAAATAAATGCTTTGAAATTTGAAACACACAAAGAGTTGTTCCGTGAGGGAATCGAAACCACTTCACGTTGCGGGGCAGCCCTAATTTACCCAGCCAGCGCGCTAGCCGTGCAGTCCAATCAATTTAAAAGATAATTCACAATATTTGATCAAGTTACTGAGAGGTTGTAAGTCTGAGTGATACCAATTTTTACATACTTAGTATTGTAAACGGTAAATACGTCTCTTGTCCTTTAGTTACGACTTAAAAAAATTATTACAGTGTCCCGAATGGTATTTTTCTTCCGATTCAATGTCCTATATTTCTCCTTTCATGTTTTATTTTGGCAAAATGTAGCTTATCTAGTGTATCTAAAGTCCTTTTATCAACAACAACAACAACATCTATTTAAGTAATTCTTTACATAAATATAAATACAGACCTCCGAAACAAACGAAAATACTTTTCAATTAAAACGAAACTCTATCGTTCAATACTTAAGATTAATTTTACATTAAACAACACTCACTTTCAACTTTGCTCATACTGGGTATATGGTAGTACAATACTGGCAGTTTGGGGGCGACCTTAGCGACTTGAGACACGTAGAACACCAGATCATCAACTGAGGCTGGCTTGAAGTATAACTCAGGAAGGGTAAGTAAGGAGTCGGCTCCGACATCTTGGCAGTAGCGGGCCTGGAAGAAAAACAAAGGAAATTGCACTTAAGTGTGACGTGTTTGGAGCTAAAATGCAATGGGACACTTGTGAATGTGTTTTATCTATCTGGAAAAAATGAGACTGAGGATAGTGACCGGGACTCTGGTCTTGTTGGAGCTGTGGAGAAAATGTAATCGTAAGATGATACGAAATCTTGTAAAATACGCTGTGTGGGACACGATGTAATTAACTCAAAATAACATAATAGCATAACTTCACGCCTTTTATCCCCGAAGGGGTAGACAGAGGTGCACATTACCGTCTTGTGTCTAAACGTGGATCCACGCGAGACACAATGTATTGTCGATTGTGTCTCATATCGGACATTCGAGTGGTTAATGCCACTGTACAATGTAACATCCACTTTTCACTATTTATTATGTTATAAGTCCCATGTAATAGGGGGTGAGGCTATTGCCATATACCGGGCACATTTCCAGACTCCGTGCTACTCCTGAGATTTTTTGAAAAAACCCAGTAATACTTTGCCCGACCCGGGAATCGAACCCGAGACCCCTTGCCCGGCAGTCGCACTTGCGACCGCTCGGCCAAGGAGGCAGTCAAAATTTAACTGAAAATATAAAGAGCAAAAACCTATTAAATTATAGTAACCAGATAGGCTATGAAAGTAAATACCACCAATTAACTTTAATGACATAGTATTTTGAACGTACCGAACATCACATCATGTTTGTGAGTTACTCGATGCGAATGTAGGTAGATGTAAATCTCATAATAGCCACCTACTTAAGTACTTAGAACTTCTGAAGAATAAGTAATCGGAAAGACTTTATATTTACAGAAATTTAATAAGATAACATTGCACCTCTTATTTTCCAAGAGTTAATATACCTACCGAAACGACATGTATTTCAATAAAAAACTTAAATAACAACTATTACATAAATAAAATTAAAACTAAATATTACTAAATTAAATATATACAACTTATGATTAAAATTAATTATAGGAAAAATAAACTATTTATAAGGCAACGAAAAACTCGTCCGCATCGACGTCAGTGGGGAAAGTACCCAGAAGGCTGGCAGCATTGCCACGTTGTATGGCAATGCTTAACCTCTGACCGAGAAAAAGACCAGCCCTCTGGTCACGAGATGTGTCGACCAGGCGTTTCGAAATGTTCTTGAACAATTTAAGCGCACTCGGACCCCACGGACCTAACGTCTCAACCCCAAACGGCTCAAAGATATAACTACCAGCAAGGTTGTTATACTTGCGCCGCTTGAGGTTTTCTGCAGAGGCAGCAGCCGAACCCGCACAACTCGCCGTTACTGGAAGATGAGAAGGTGCAAGGGTGTCGACACAGGTTGCGTCCCACACCAAAGACTTTCCCAGCTTCCAGGGCATAATGGACATACCGTCGGGTCTCTTACCATCGTCGCGTGCCAAACCCTTTGGTTCCAGAACAGCTGGTACACCGGCGATGACAAGAGCTCGACGGATGATGTCGTTAATGCTGGCGTGTCGGGCTATCCGGCCCGCGCTTCTGCTACACGAAAGGCCGTGGTGGCCGAGGTGGTCGAATATCTCACCGCATTGACAGCGATGCGGAGAAACACAGGGTGCACCTACACGCAAGCAAGCAGCAAGCCGAAAAGTTGAGTCGTTCAACATCGGAAACCTCGTACCTACCTAGTTTTTAAGTATGGGAGGGCCATGCTTCGGCATGAATGGGCCGGCTCTACCGGAGTGATACCACGGCCTCACAAAAGACCGACGTGAAACAATGTTGTGTTGTGTTTCGTCGTGTGAGTGAGGTTACCGGATGCCCAATTACCCCTTCCCCCTGCCTTTCCCCAATCCCTGAATCCCCAACAATCCTCAAATTGCTAATCCCAAAAGGCCGGCTTGTAACGCCTCTGGTGTTCCAGGTGTCCATGGGCGGCGCCGATTGCTTACCATCAGGTGATCCGTCTGCTCGTTTACCGGATTATCCCATAAAAAAAAACCTAATAGATATTTATGACATTGTCACAAAGCTCTGTCGGGTTTTACAGTAAAACAAAGGACTGCGCTATTACTGATTTATTATTATTATAACATCACGCCTTTTACCCCCGAAGGGGTAGGCAAAGGTGCACATTACGGTATCTACTTAATACCACTGTACAATGTAACACCCACTTATCACTATTTATATTATGCGTCCCATGTAATATGGGGTGAGCCTATTGCCATATACCGGGCTCAATTCCAGACTCCGTGCTACAACTGAGAATTAAACAAAAACCAGTAGTGCTTAGCCCGACCTGGGAATCGAACCCGAGACCCATTGCCCGGCAGTCGCACCTGCGACCACTCGGCCAAGGTGCGAGGCAGTGCACTATTACAAAGGTCTTACATTTCCTCAAATCACAATCAATATCGATTTTATTGCCGACGTAAAGAAATACCCAAATGGCTTTGAGTTTTATACCCCGACCCGCGCTCCGCCGCCACTATAGTCGATGGCCATTGCAATGAACCGGCAACATCTTATTAGACCTGCATGTAGCAATAACAATTGTAAGATCTTTAAGTAAGTAGTTTATGTTTTAGCAGTTCCAACCAGATCAAAGCAACAAATATCACCAAGTCTTGACATGCATTTTCAATTAATTCTTACGAACACAACGTCAAATCAACATCATATGTGACATGGGAGAACCCACTCGAAACATCACGAACAAATTATTTAAACAACTTAAATAATTCATATTTATCTCAAGTGCACGATAACGTAGAGTAGGTACATGCCTATTATTTACAAAAACAATATTTCATGATAATACAATGTATTTATCAAATGACATTATGTAAGAATTTAATAGGTAGGTATACCGGTATACCCACTGTAGTGTAACTACCTATTTCCTCTCAAACCTACTGCATTATAGACCTTATTTCTGACATATAGAGAATAGTCTTGTGTAAACAAATTCGGTTATTAAAAATGAAAAAGGGTAGGTATATGGGTGAATGTGCCTTTCAAATCTTTATTTTGTATTAGTTTGAATTGGGTACATAGGGTCAGTAACATCATACAGCTGGTTACTTTAAAGTTATCAGTTATCATACTGCAAAATATAAATAAAAATTACGTAGTTTATTTTAGTATGTAGGGGCCGACAGTGTAGTTTGTAACGTAAACTTTAACGCTCATGAATTTTTCATATACGAAATATAATATTAATTAATTAACACGTTTGTTCGTCTATAGAGTAGATAGTCAGTAGCTTAGATAGTCAGTAGCTTAGATTAGTAGCTTAGATTAGCTATAGACAATAGCTTTCCGTTTACTGCACATTTCACCAACTAGTACACCTTTAATAACATAACAATGACCCAATTACCTTTTCCCAATCTCCCTAATCCCTGAATCCCCATCATCATTATCATATCGACGCTTCCTACGCATAAGGTCGTAACGCTAAAAAGTCATTTGTTCAGGAGAGCAGTTTTAGTATACGTTAATGATAAAATTTGTTGTAAAAGATTTTTAACAGACATTTTTATACGTACCTAACAATTTTTATAATAATAATAATAATAATATAGCCTTTATTCAGATTTAGATCAGTGTTACAAAGGAAAATACATTAAAAACTTAATCTAAAAATAATGTAAATACTAACTTAAAATTTAATCCCTTATATAGCTTTTGTATAGCTTTTGGAAATCTGTTTGCCAGTCGGCAAAGGCCACAAACAATTGTTAGTTAAATAATATATTCCTAGGGGCTGGATATTATAAGGAATTGTAATTACCGAAAAAAACTAGTTTTTCTTACTTACGACCATATACTTTTTAAAAAAAGGTCGTATCTAAATGTTACGACTGTATGCTTCTGTAAACATGATAAAAGCAACACGAATAAAGTCGTAAGTTTGAATTACGACTATTTGCGACGTTGAAAGTATTGTATCTCTATAAAAAGTAGTCGTAATAATGCACTTGACGAATAAAACCACCTTAAAATTTTAACGCAAATCAATTTTATTACAATAACTATCATCATAGGAACATATTTAAGTCTTTTTAACTCAAATTTACAGTATTATAGTAAATAAAACTATTTTAAAACAATAAAGCAATGAAAACAAAATTAAATTTTAATATTACGAAACGATAATTGTTATCGTAATTAAACGAAAATTACGTTAAGTAAAAAAAACTCTTGTACCCAGCATAAAAATTATATAGAAGGTAGGATATTTGAGACAAACTGACAACTGTATGCATAATACAATACTGAAACTGTATATATAATAGGGGGTCAACGGAACGCTCCCGAGAAACGTCGACAGGCGACGGTCAAACACGAGTTTAATTATTATGATAATTGTCTTTTATGTAATAGTAGTTACAATCAACCGTTCAAGGCTGATGTTGCATGAATAATACGTAAAAAACCATTAAAACTATTAAATTATTTTTTTATTAGCGTTTTCGAGAGCATTTTGTTTACATCCATATATTATTTATATATAAGTAATCCAATCACAAACATTCTGTAAAAAACTGGTCAAGTCTCGATGGAGCCGCTTGTTCATCTCTAAAAATAATGAAATCGAGACAAAGTCTTGCCAAGTCTAAGGACCTTACTGCGATTTTTTTATTGTTATATGAATGTTGTGTGAATTAGCCGTTGAACCACTACCCATTGTATATGGAAAATTGGCCTTGTGTACCCTCCAACGGCTAAGTCACACAACATTAACTATAATTGTTAAGAAATCGCAGTAAAGAACCTTAGAGTTAACAAGAGTTTGTTTAGATTTCATTACTTTTTAGAGATGAACAAGCGGCTTCATTGAGACTTGTCTAGTTTATTACAGAATGTTTTGGTTGGATTTCACTTCATTTTATAGAAACTTGACTACCATATCTCTAATACCGCTGAGACCTGCTGTTGATTCTTCATCAGATTCTTCAGACTTTCGATTTTTGACATCAAATAAAGCGGCCCATCAAGTTGAATATTTTTTGTAAAAGTAGTATACTACAGTCATGATCTTTTCAGTATTCATCTCTAACTTGTTTGTTTGGTTGGGCTCTTGTGATTTCTAAAAGATACTTAGCATCGCCTACTTCAGTGTGTTTGACAATGTAATGCTATTATCGACAGTGATATCCATTTTTCTAAAAAGAACTAAACTGTTGGCGTACATCAAATGGTGTTTAAGGCAACAAGTACCTGGACATGGTGGTTTTAAAATCTTTCCATCTCTCTGAACTCCATTCCTACTGAAATATGCTTTTCCTTAATCTTTTCAACGTTCCTGTTTAATATCTTTCCACTTATCACAGTGACGGTGACGTCTTCTTGCAACTCTAACAGACAGTGTATTTTTAAGAATCTACCTCTAGACAAAGTCATCTTGTTCAGACAGAAGAGTCTGGACTTGAAGTGTTACTGAGCTGTGGTGTGTTGGGTCTACTAATACTTCTACAAAAATTGTCAGCATAACAAATAGATGATAAACAGTAGAGACGAAATGGGCTTTAAAAATGATTGGTATTATGTAGAGTGAAAGTTCTGTTATATCAGTTGATTCGTGTAAAAATGCTTCAACAAATGACTCTGAATCCTTAACTCGTCGAGTACCGGTTTTGTAGACACAATTATAGAACAATAGGTTGCGGTCACCGGTGACCGCTTGGTGTTTGACAGTTTAAGTGATGTAGAACTTTCATTATGTATAGGAGATAAAATTGAGGGTAACATTGCGTCGGAATCATTTATTACCTCGGTAACACTTGGTATAAAACTATAGTCGATGCTTATCGTACTTTCAATAAAAAATTGTCCGAACATTGTCTTCCAACCCACTGATTCGCCTTCAATCTGTATCGGCGATTCTAAAATTGCAAGTTTTCAATTAGTCAAAGAGCACACACAAGTGACAAATACAAATTTAGAGAGTTATACCAACAATTAACATAAATCAAACATAATATTTTATTTCCCAAAGCGATAGACAGAGTTCAGAGAAATTAGAGATAGAAGAACATTATAGTACATATTCCGCGTCATGAGAATTTCGAAATTGAAAAACCCGATAATCGGGGATCGAAACCGACACCTCGTGGCCTGCAGTCATACTCGTGGCCACTAGACCAACGAAGCAGTTAAAAAGTTTATTTTTAATGAGATTTTATCTATATTTTGTAAAGCAGATAATCGTATCTTGTTTTTTTAACGGAGCATAAAGCCGTAAGTCTATGATACGTCTTTGTACGTTTATTTATTGTTATATTTAAACATCGCATATGGTTGTAAGTTTAAGTTACGACTCCTAGAACAAAATGATTCTGAGGCATAAAGTCGTAACTGACCACTGTTAATGTTTGATTACAGCGCATGTGGTCGTAAGTTATGACGTTTCGACGTTATGCGTCGGAATAGTCAAATTTTTTTTTTTTTTTTGCTGAGACCTATTTAACACTGTCACATACTAACTATTAATTTCGTAATGCACATATAAACTAGTAAAATAAATATATTAAATGACAAATTAGTACAACTTACCATTTCCAACATTTTCATCGACCGTTATTTCACAATTTTGGTTTATTTCTTCATTTGACACGAGATTCATAATCTTGGAAGCACGTACGCTACTCATTTTATTATAAATATTACTAGTCCTCCTAAAACTACATCAACAATAACACAAAAATCGACAGTTTTATTCTAAAAAGCAAACTTTTCTACCTGCTGACATACGACGTAACGTTGCGGTCGGTACTCTGCTCTGATTGGCCGGCCGGGCCTAATAGATCCGTGCATATCGTCGGAACAATCCACGCGCCTTTATGCGCGGGAGCGTTTAAATCTTAAGACTATTTTCCATTAGAAAACTCGTGTTCCATATAAGATATTGAAATTTGGATTTTAGTAAATCATGCTACGGTTCAAGATTGTTGTAATAGCCCAAAAAAAAAACAATTTTTGTCAAAAATGATGTTCCGACCTTCTGCGTGGGCGCCATCGATATAAACCACAGGACGTTCACTGCTGAACATAGGCCTCACCCAATGACTTCCAGATAGGCCGGTTGAAAGCGACCTGCATGCAGCGGTTCCCTGCGACATTAATCAGGTCATCTATCCACCTTGCGGATGGACGTCCTACGCAAAAATCCTCCGAATCCCCAAAAATCGTCAAAGTGCTAATCCCTACAAGGCCGGCAACGCACTAGTAACGACTCTGGTATTTCGGGTGTCCATGGCCGGCGCGGGCTCGGAATACCTAGAGGTACTTGAGTGCGAAAGCCGTATCATCACTGATTGCTTAACATAAGATGATCTTATTCCTAGTTTACCGGCTAAACCAATAAAAAAATTGTGCACACCCACCAGTTATGACATAAATCCCGTGTGATAAGGGGTGAAAACCGAAAATATTATGAGTGAATAACACATTGCCCGACTTGCGGATCGAAGATCCGTTACTCGGTAGTTGCGATAGTGACCGCTTGACCACCACCGCGAAGCAATCAATCACTTTGGGTAATTGTAATTTTTATCTAGATAAGTAGGTAGGTATTAGTTATATCTACGATTAAATATTATAAGGTAAACGGAATAATAAATTAGATGATATCTACTCTAAATTTGTAGATAAATTGTAGTGGCCATTTATGTATTGGTCAAAATTATGTATTAGTGGAGTACCAACTCAATTTTTATCCTTTCCTATGTTTCCAATCGTAAATTACAATAGCAGAGTTTTGAAAACACGTCCGATCTTTTTTTAGTAGATATCGATGCCAAACTTATTGCTTGGTTCCACAGATATAAAGAAACTTCTTTAATATTTCTGTGCGTGGATCCAACTTATGAAACTGTAATACTCATAACTAAAGAAAAGTACCTAAACATGTAATAATAATACCAATGATTGATGCAACTATAAACACAAGAATGCACAAAACGTTGAGTCCACAAAAAGCTATACGATTTTTACTTTTTTTTCAGCATCAAATTTCTCACCAGTTCAGTAACATCAGCTAAAGGTGCTCCACCGACTTGCACCTGAATATGAAGGCCTGTAGCCTTGGCAGCTACCACCCAAGCATCAACGACTTTCTTCCTATCGGCTACCGATAGGGACATGTGCTCGCCTGTTGTACCACCCACTGTACAATCAAAAAGTTTTAGTGTTATAGGTACCTACAATATGTAATTATAACCATAAAATTTTTTTTGTTCCTTTTTTAAATTCATAACAGAGCAGAGAGGCACAGTGACACCCTATATTTTTTTTTATTTAATCTGTACATACAACGTAATGCACAGCGGGTGGCAGTCCTCTCCTAGACCATGGACCTCCTTTATTCCATAGAAGGTGGGTCTTATCATATAATATTATGACATCTCCACATTTCAGTTCAAGTTTAAAAAATCAATATCAGTCACTGCATGCATAAGTATCTACATAATCGAAGTCCTTACCCAAAACAGATTTGATCCCTGAATCAGCCAAGAACTTGGCGTACGCGGGAATAACTCCATAGTTTATGGTGTGGTCATCATTGAGTGGAGTGAAGACTGGAGGCATTAGACCACGGGCAGTGAAGTTCACCTAAATAAAATTAATAAAACATAATTATTAACTTTTAAAAAATATATTATGTACCTCTATAATGTGGTCTACCCTAAATTTGAAACACCAATTTGTAGACTGCATCATTATCCAATGGTTTTTATTATACTTTTCTAATGTTAACAAATTAGATATAATCGTCCTTAAAAATCATTATATCCACCGGTGAAAACTACTAATATAAAACAAAATTTGGTTAGTAAGTACTTTTTGAGTTAAACACGAACATACGCGGATAAAGAAATTTAGATTTTTTTATATATATTATGTAGGTAGGTATCTATCCAGATTGTTTTCTCTATTAATGAGAAATATTTGATTTGTAATTGAGACAATTTTAGAACACGAAATGCTTCAAATATTAATAAAAAAAATTATGAGGTTTCTTTATGAAGGTAGGTCGACACTTACCATTTTTTGGTTTTTATTTATTTTATTTTATTAACTTATTAGGTAAAACACCACTCTGCTGGCCGAACAAACGGGCAATGAAATTAATATTACGAAATTATTCTCGTCATCTGAATGTATTTGATTCTTATCAAATTACATAGCAAACAGTTCTGTCGATTGTTTACAATATTCTTATCACCTCATCCTCAAAGTCAAAGTCAAAGTCAAAATCATTTATTTCAATTAGGCCAGAATGGCACTTTTGAACGTCAAAATAAAATTAATATTAAAAGTGAAGCTATTTGCTCATTCCAAGGTGTAAATTCCTATGGAGAAGAACGAGCAAGAAACTCCATAGGTTACTCTTTTTCAATCAGGTTCACAATACAATTTACTAGTTACATAGTTTTGCTGTTTGGATTGTGCGAGAACAATGTAACACCAAATTCCAGTCAAAGTGATCAAGAAAGAAAATAACCTTAAGAACAATAATACAGTCTGGAGCTGACCAGTCCCAGTTGACGGCGCCCGTTCACGAACATGACACGTACACCAGCACCGCCCAACTCAACCATATTGTAGGGAATCGAGCGATCCACTGCACGCGCCTCCGCCAATGAGACCTTTGAGTGAGCATGACAACTCCAAGCTGACACAAATGAATTCTACTAATCTAATTTAATATTAAGTTAATTACAGGGCTCTCACATTTACATTGGTTATATAAGTTAAAAAAATATACAATTTAGCAATATGGCTGTATTATTTACGATTTCATTAAAACAACAGTGTTTTTAGTTATCCTGTGGAGCCGGACTAGCCTGCATCCAAGCATTTTTATCCTCTATATATTCATTAAGTTTGTAATATGCTTGTCTACATAAAGTTTTCTTTATACATAATTTAAATTTGGATTCATTTAGTTGTTGTACATCGCCTGGTATCTTATTATAACATTTAACACAGAATCCCATGAACGATTTACTTACTTTCGCTAATCTCGAAATTGGCTGACTTAATCTATTCCCATGTCTAGTTTGATAGTGGTGTCTGTCAGACACTTTACCAAAATAACTGTAGGTTTTTCCTAACATACATGATGTTTTCATAGATAAATTGACATGGAACGGTCATAATGTTGATCTCCTTAAACCTTTCTCTGAGAGATTCGCGACGACCTAGATTGTAGATAGCTCTGACGGCGCGCTTTTGTAAGATAAAAATAGATTCAATGTCAGCAGCGTGTCCCCACAGCAAAATGCCATACGACATAATGCTATGAAAGTAACTGAAATACACCAGTCTTGCCGTGTCAATGTCAGTTAACTGTCGTATCTTCCAGACAGCCTAAGCTGCAGAGCTCAATCGTCCCGCTAATGATGTAATATGAGGACCCCATTGCAATTTGTCGTCTACAGTAATTCCCAGGAAAGTTGTCTCTTTTACAAATTCTAATTTCTCACCATTCAATAATATGTCACATTCGTTGCTTTTAACATTTGGCAAAACAAATCTAATACATTTTGTCTTTTTATTGTTTAGTACTAAGTTATTTAATGTAAACCAATTTTGAACTTGCATTAGGCATTATTTACGTCGTCATAACTATTTGTGCGTCTATTAATTTTAAAAACTAATGAAGTGTCATCAGCAAATAATACCATCTGCGGTTCATTTTTAAATAAATGGGGCAAGTCATTTATGTACGCTAAAAATAAGAATGGACCTAGTATCGAGCCCTGCGGTACACCCATAGATATGCTAGCACCCTGTGAATTTACTTTATTTACTTGTACTTTAAGTTGCCTATCAAGGTATGATTTCAACAGATTTAGCGTCAGATTTAGCGACCTCATTATCATAATCATAAATACATTCTCAGTTCCATTTCTTTTCCCGCGTCTCTCGTGAAGCAGTAGACAATATGTCAGTGACAGTTGATACATGTCTTTCTCTTTCTTTGCAATGTAAAACATATGTAGCCATCTTGCTCTTGTTTGGTGTTGTTATTTTGGGGAACTGGAACGCAACCGGCAAAGTGTGTGTACGTCATAAAAATATTAAATAGCTATTACAATTAATCTTATTTAATTCTATACTTTACATATAGATTCATATTGTAATTAACAATTATTGGTGTAATTTTTTAATCAAAAACTGACAGAATAAATGTACAAAATGTGACCACACTAATAAAATCTTAACATAATAAATTAGTCAGTCAGCGCTTCTGGTTGTAATTTTGCGCTAATATTTTTAAATTAAATTAATAATTTCTTTTTATTACAAATTAATCAAAAAGCTAAATTATTCCATCATTATATTTTTATAGCTTATTTATTGACATTTAAATGCTGCAAAAGAAAGAGATGGCATAATTTATGGAAATGAGAAAAAGGGACAGCACTTTCCATGAATGAAAAGGTAATCAATCAATCACAACACCAATTTTTCTGAATTATTATTTATTGTGAAGTGCTTTATTTTTCGTCAAAATTAGTGAAATACATGAAAATGAATACGATAACAAGTGAATTGAGTATGCACGATTTGAATGTGAGGTTTTTTGAGATAATGCAAAATGAAAATAATGCGGAAGCTGCAGCAAATTATATCTTCGAAGCTGTATGCGACGATGTGACCCTAGGATTTGCTTTTGAGTTCCACCATGGGCTGAAGACTGGTTTGACTGAATTGATGGAAGGTGAGAAGGAAGAAGAGGAGCCTTACAAAATAGTGAGCACACCAGAATGTGATGTCTTTGGTTTCTCAATGATGAAGAAAACACCTGATTCAAACTGTTCCTGTCCAAACTGTGAGAGACCTGTTTCAGCTACAAGATTTGCTCCTCATCTAGAAAAATGCATGGGTAAGTTGGCTCTAAATCACCTTGAAGTTACACATGGTCTTTATGACTCACATATAACAATGTAATCTAATAAACTTCCTTATATTTCCCTCATATTATTGTTTGTCATCTTACAATAATAACCCAGCATCATTGTAAATAATTGTCTGTTTTGATAACTACTGCCCATCCATTATTTGTAGTTGAAATTACATAGTAGGATCTTGAACTTTGCCATTCCCATCTCATCTTTGTCTTATAATATTACCTCTTTTCTCCTAAACCACTTGCATTTATATGCAGAGTATAAAAAAAAATAACACATGTTCATGAATTGCATAAAACCGGTTCAACCTGATGTTTTAATGCTTCTTCATATTTACTTAGACTTAACCTCTATTCATCCTTTCTTTTTGTGGAATCAATGTCAATGTTATGATTTTGATAATTTTTTATCAATTACAGATTGTCACTTCTGCATAGTTATGTAACATAAGTGGTGTAGTCTGCATAGTAACTTGAAAATTATAGCATCTCATCATGCATTAACTTTACAAAATATTGATTTAAGTATATCATAATCAAACTTACATTAAGATTTGGACCAAACCTCCTTTGCTAAGCTGTCTACAACTGCTGCATTGAAATGCTAAGCGAACAAATGAAAACCATTTAAGATTATCCAGAAATTACATAATTTAATGATGAATCAGCTTCGAATTGGTGGTTGTAAATGCAACTATAGAACATGAAATCTTAGATTTAATCTTTGTCATATCAAAATTGTCAGTAGTAGAATGGAATCAGAAATAATTGCCCTTAGCTCAAATAGTAAATTGGAAATGATACTAGTACTATGATATCCTGTTGAAAAGTATGCAGGCTCGTTTCATAACTGAGCAACAGTATGCCTAATGTTGCGTTATGCATGCAGTGAAGTTTTAAAACTTAAACACAGATTAAGACTATAGTTGGAATAACATATAAGCTACTTTTCATTGAGAGCAGGCCACTGCCAGAAGTTACTTTTATACTAAAGATTACTATCATAACTACCTATACATCATTTGATTTTGTATTCTTGTTGCTAGGTATGGGTCGCAACAGTTCACGCATAGCCTCCCGTCGTATCGCCTCAAACAGCCGCGAGCCGACCTCTTACGCGGGACTACTGAGCGATGACGAAGATGATGTTGACTGGTCCGGAGGCTCCATGCAGAATGAGCGACGGAAACGCAGGATTAAGAATAACAACAATAGGAAACCTAATAAAGTGCATAAGTATGTAGATATTACTCATTTATACTTAGTTACCTACTTTTATTTTACAATATATTCTCAGATATTTCCTACCTACTCCTTTTTTGTGAGAGGCAATTCAAATAAATATTTATAAAAGTAAATATATTTTTATTTCATTGATACAGGGTGTAGGTATATTTAGACTTTAAACTTAGTTTTAGACCTTCAGTAAGGTAGTAATTGATAATAATTTCAATCTAATAGTCGTAACTGTTGTTTGTTTCAAACGTCTAATGCCCTGGCTGGCTACAGTATTCATGGTACGTTTATGTTCCGAAAGTCAGCTTTTAGAAGAAGTAAACAAAATATAGTTTACTTACGCATTTTATATTATACCTCTACAAACTAGCTAGCACTTGCATGCTTTTTCAAAATACAATATACAAGAAATATAATTATATCACATGTATTTGGTGAATGTGTTTGTGCAGGGACGTTATTTTGTAATCATTTGCATGTCTATATTATGTGGACACTATACATTCCAAATGCTTCCAAAGTGACGTCATTAGGAGCAGCAGGCCAACGCCATCAAGTGGTCTATTATTGCACATATACAAAATCCGCAATGCACAAGCATAATTGCATTATTTATTCAAGCAAGCTTACCCAATTTTTAACTCAATAGATTTCTAACTCAATACCTACTGTGAATGAATTGAAAATCTGTTAAAGATTGGGGTGGCTTTATATACAGGTGCCTGCAGGTTTATGTGCCTATAATGTATATGATAATATCGACAGGCACAACAACGGGACGCAGAACTCGGACTCGAACGACGGCGCCACATACGAAACGATGAGTGCCAACGAGAAGAAGAATCTGCTGCAGCAAATCTGCGGCGTCGTTTCCGAGCACACTAAGAAATTATGCACTAGGTACGATATGATCTCTCTTCTAAACGCGTCTTTAACACATATTGTGTCAATTGATGCTCGATTTATCCATTTCATTGAGGCTTGTTAAGAGGGATAACTGAAACAGCAATATCATAATATTCTTTTTTGTAATTTGTAAGTAAATTAGTTTCAACCCCAGGAATCTATTATCTGTGGCAGAAATACTTTTGGAAATCTCTTCTCCGACTAATAAGTTTTGATATATGTTTCAGATCTACACGCTGCCCGCAACACACAGAAGAACAACGGCGCGCTCTCCGCAACAGTGTTCTAGAACCTTCCACCCCAGAGTCGCAGACTATGGGCCTCACCGCTGAAGAGGCTGGCTCCCCTCCCGACTCCAGCCCTTCATCCTCCTGCTCCTCATCCAGCCGCAAAAGGGACCGCCATCGCGCCCAACCAAAAACCAAAAGCAAGAGAGAAAGGAATATATCACCTAACACAAGGGACTAAGGACTGATTTCGCTTAAGAGGTAAACTGGATGCGGTAGAAAATAGAAACTATATTAATTTAGCTTCCCCTAAACGGGGTCATGTGACTATGTATGGCATGTGTTCGCTTTTTTAGGTATGAAACAGTTCCATTAATTGTATGGTATTTCCTTTGACCGATGGCCATAGATGATTTTATTTGAATATACAATTACAGGTTTGTATTAAGTTCCTGTATACATAGGATTAAGTTGGTTGACAATATAATGATGATAATATTTTATATTTGATTCTTTAGTGACATGTTCAGATGGTTTGCTTGATAGCATGAGTGATTTTATTGATTTTAATCAGACATAGAACTTAAGAAATATACATTGCAACTTAAATAAAAGAAATTATCTTTGAGCCGTTCTTGAAGGATTCAGAAAGATATAAATCTTAGTATTGGTTAATATACAAACATTACTCTCACAAGTGCATTCAAAAGTAAACCGTCATTACTTTATTATATCGTTGACAATCATTTGCTTTTGCAATTACGTATCGGCGGTCAAAGGAAGATATAATTATAATCAATTTGACGGTGCGTATAAACATTAGTTTTTACTATGATATTGGTAATGCATAAACACTACGCTACGGTTATCAAACTGCCACAAATCTATCAATTTTGTTTAATTATCAACCTTATCGTCTATACTACTAAATGCTAATATTATAAAGATTTAACACCCAAGAGTGAACGCAAACAAACAATATAATTTTTAAATTGGTTTACTAGTCCAAAAAGGAAACCAATTTGAAGAATGTTTTTAATAATAATAATAATAATAAGGCATTTATTTCAGACAAAGTCCATCGAATGTTAGTATTACATAGAAAACTTACAAACTATTGTTAGTACCAATCACCCTTTGTACACATCTTTTAATTATTGGAGAGTGCATACTCTCAGCATTCTCACTTTTTCCATTTAAAAACCTTTTTGGAAGTAACATATGCTACTTTTCATTCTGATGGTTCTACAGGATCAGAACCGACTCCAGAAATCGTCTAAATTCCAGCTCCACACATTGACAGTTTGTGGTAGTATATGTTAGCGTTTACTAGAATTTATTCATGGATAAAAAGAAAGCAAAATGATTTTGATGTCCTAATAATTAAGAACATAATCGTATATTATAAAATATTGATATACTATAATTTATTACTGACTGCACCTAAATATGCAAAAAATTTAGATAGACGAGAAACAGATTCTTACTATTCAGGGTTACTACCAACCTCGCATGACTGCATTTATTATCCTACATATACAGCAAAAGTCATCAGATTTTAAAGCACTTATTCAGATCCCTAAAGTTTGCCGAAAGGGAAAAATTTTGTGACAATTACATTCTTATTGAACCTATTTAGAAAAAACTATGATATTAGACTTCCTAAAATTCAATTTCTGTGAACGCATGTATTTTTTGGGTGAGTAAAAAAACTCATTCATCTGTACAGGTCTTATTGTGATTCAAAATGTAACCTATATACCTACATGTTACTTCGTAAATATAAGCATACTATGTTTATAAATTAATCTAGTATTTAATTAAAGTAAAATTATCAAAAATATATGATTGTAGTAAAATAATTCTTCCAATGTTGTCTGCAAAATTAATTAAAACTAAACTTTGACTTATCATACCTGAATATAGATGTTGGAAATCTAAAAAAAGAAAAATAACATTAGAAACAACTGCATTACGATTTTTATTACCTGAAAGACAGTGTGTTAATATTACGTTTATATCATGACTACGTCTACAACTCTAGATACTTAAAATAAATGGCATAAAATGGGGTGAATAGAAACAAAGTCACAGTTCCCAAATAAAATCTAGTATATTTCAAATTTCATTAACCCATTCTTGGTCACTGTCAATTTGGGAACATTTCATAATTCGGGGTAGAGACATTGTATTTCTATAAAATAAACACATTTACATTTAAAGACACAACTTATTATCCTTTTGACCATTTAATGGGTTAACTTGATTTTAAATAATCCAAATGTTACACATATTGAGTATCTTATTAATGTATTTACTTATGTTGTTTGACAATACAATAGGCCCACAGCTACTTCATAATCTTAGTAGGCAAGAAGTGGTTACTACCCTTTTACCTAATCTTCCAAGAAATAAAAAGCGTGATGTATTAAACTACAATATAATTAGAACCAACTATTGTCCTTGCTTTGCCATCGATTTATTATATTTAATGTGTTTACTGAGTGTTTTTAGAAGTAATCAGAGATGTTCGTTACTATATAAATGAGGTGGGATTTGACAAAGTGACTGATGATATCTAGGGGCGGTATTGTAACTCTATCTCTTGACCAACAACATATTCCTGATATTGGTTTATTTTAAAAAACAAGGTAAATAATTATTTGTCTATGGATTATAATGATTATAAAAATTATTAATAAATAAATTATTAAGACCTTTATTTCAGTATAGTCAGAAATAATAATAATAATAAGAAAATCTTCAATCTTATGTTTTCTAGATAACATAAGCTGTTTAATTTATTGGTTGATATAATTATTTTCTGCTTCAAAGGTACTTTCTCTGAGCTCTTCGCAATATATTGTTGGCAATGAGCTTTAGACATGTAAAGAAAATAGCCATAAAAATGTGAGAAATATTTCATTAGTTTATAGGTTTAACGAAATGTCGCAAGATAATTGTAAAATTATAAACATAATTACTATTATTGTAATATTGAGATTAAAATGTATTGACGTATGTGTATCGTCCTGTATATACCTAATGTATAGGTGTTCATGTAAATATTCACTAAATGTAAAACTATTATAATTATTACCTATTTGACTGAAGTAGTTATTAAATATGAAATAAAGACATGTATTGCGGTATGAGTTGATGTTTCATTTATTTATACGAAACCTGGCATTACCCCCTGGCATTACTAACAAGAAATAATTGAACAAAAATAGCAGTAAAATGTATTTTTCGAAAATACATTTTTTTTATTGCATAAGCCGGTAAACGAGCAGGTGGTGATCCACCTGCTCGTTTACCGGCTCATGCCTGATGGTAGGCAATCGGCGCCGCCCATGATCACCCGAAACACCAAAGTGTTACAAGTGCGGTACCGGCCTTTGAGAATTGAGTATTTGAGGATTGTGGAGGATTCGGGAGACTAGGGGGTATTTGGGCATCCGGTAACCTCACTCACACGACGAAACCCAACGCAAGCGTTGTTTCACGTCGGTTTTCTGTGAGGCCGTGGTATCACTTCGGTCGATTTACTTTATTATTCCAATACAATGTTATTAAAGTTTTTATATGGCTAAGAATAAAACACAAAAATAAAAGAATAAACCGTTTTATTGGCATATTAACTGTATTCAAATATTTACATTGATATAATAGGAAGTACTATATTAATGTAAACATCTCCAATAATTATACACAATTATATCACATAAAACACGACTCACAGAATGTAGAAGCAAAACGATGATTCGTTAAAAATAAGTTCATTCATAAAATATTTCATTTGAAAAGATCTTTGGAATGGGCCTTTGTAAAATTTTATTAAATTATTAAAATAAAGTCTAAATTGCTTCAACGCTTTTCACGATTATACAAGCTGTAGCAAAGGCCTTAATGAAAAAGTTAGTAAAAAGTATTGATTTCAACCAAAGATTAATAATATTAACACTACAAAGGTCTTTATTCAACATTATTGGTATTTCGTTTGTGCAAAAAACTGACGTTGTCAACTTAGGAAAAAATAAGTCATAAAAAGAGAAAGAATATCGTTCCAGGGTTCTCTTGTGATATCGTGCTTATCTATACCTTATTAATTAGCGAGATGCTAACATTTGTGTTGAACCTGGAACGAAAATTGACACCTTAGAACAAGTGAACTAAAAATAAACATTAGGAATAATTAAGCCTTGGTGTCTTTATAATAATACTTTACAAGTATAATAACGCCGCCTAACGTGTCGACCGCACCTTAACAGATTGTTTATACATTAATTATCCTATTATTGCTGCGAAAGGAAACTTGGCATTTCGCCGCCAATAAATACCGTCAATAAACAGTGTTTTGTACTAAATCCGCTGTACTAGTAGCTTGCAGTCAGTGTAAGATTGCCCTGGGTACTTCTCTTAACAGTGGAATATAATATAATATTCTATAAAATTCACGATTACACATACATAAGTACATATTAAAAATTTGCTAATTACATATAGACGATATATTCGCATAGCTACGTGACTTTGCCAAGATAAAAACTTGCCTATAGTTTAACCCACCAACTAAAAGTTTCAAGTTACACCTACTTTCACATAGAAACATAATTACATAATACTAAATATTTCAACTATAAGTTCCGAAATCCTATCACGATAACAATGAACTAGCACATCTTATAATAAAGAAGTCCAGAGGCAAGATTATCTGCTACATAGGTCAAGACAAACATTCATATATCTATCACTGTTTTACATACATAGAAAACTATAGTGCAAAAGTGATAGCAAATATGAAGCCTATATATCTTGGCCTTAGCTCATATGCTATAGTTTCAATGAAAAATACTGAATTATAACTCTTGTATAAAACCTGCACCTTATGTTTCAATTATTGACTAGTGAAGTAAGCTTGTTTAGTAATGTTTCAACTACAAATGTTAGAGATTTTAGTATTCGAGATAGGTACGAAGCCCATTACGGGCCAAGAGCTAAACTAGTAGGTAACATACGAACATATCTTTGTTTTATAAGTACTTTGTCACTTAAGTTTAGCTTATGGTCCAAAGGCTTACGATCTCAATAATTTAAGGTGCTCTCACATTTTACAGCGTGCGTAATCGCTAAAGATGTGAAAATTTTATATCAATAATAATTATGAAAGCACTTTAACTTTGTAGTTGAAACTAAGTACACGGGAGCACGCTATAATTATAGTAGTAGTAGTAAGACATTTAGTGTATTTGCTAATAATGTCATCGGTTGAATAGGCAAATATAAAAAAATATCAATTCAAGGCAAGGCTTCTTGTCTTTTAAACACGCTACAATGTATATTGTCATAAAATTGGTGTTGCAATATCAATTCCAGTGACAGGCTAATTGATAAGCCCTTATTTTATAAAAGATTTGAATTAGCTAAGGGGCTTAAGTACATTACATTAATATGTTGCCTGATTAAACAACTGTTAGGTAAGCCAGCAAGGAGCTATGTGAATTCGGTCCTTTTGCGCTCATCACATAACAATAGCAAACTCGAATTTTTCAAAGATTTATTACGAGATTTCTGTAACCGATCCAAAATACCTGGATCCATCTGTTTTCGGCAGAAAATCCATACGTCTAATGTCAAAAATCAATCTAAATCCTCAGATTTTAGATCCCGATCGGCTGACATGTGGCAAGAACTAAAAACATAAGTAATAAAAAGTTTTAGATAAACTTTTCAAGCATTGAAATGTTACTATTACGAGTTATGAGCGCAACAAAGACGTAACTCTCACAGCCCGAGCCTTACTTATAAAGTAACAACAATATATACGCTAGTGACACTAGGTGGCGAGTACCGCTTCAATGTTAAGCTTCATCCGTGCTGATGATGGATTCCCGGCCTTGGCCCACGCCGATGAATTTAACTGTAAAGAGATTTTTGCGTTTTATTTTTATAGAAATAGAGATTATTTAAGAAATATTAGGATTACGAACATTTTTGTTTTGGTCCAGTATTCGATATAACAAAAATGAAAAAGTATTTGAATTAGGCTCACCCCCTATTACATGGGACTCATAAGCATAACATAAACAGTGAAAAGTGGGTGTTACATTGTAATGTGGCATAATGTGCACCTCTGCCTACCCCTTCAGGGATAAAAGGCGTGATGTTATGTTATGTTATTTGAATTTAAAAAAATCATTCGCTAGTTCTATACTTGAGAAATGTTATAGACATTATGCAACGACCAACAACATTTAGAAATAGGACAGGGTTTCTATACTTATAAAATAAAATATAAAACAGCATTCAGTCAGACTTCCAGTCAATTCACACACTCATTCATAAATAAACATTAAAATAAATCGTTTTCCTATTTATAACATGCCACTGCTTGTAAAAATATCTTGTTTACATATACACACGCAAGTCTGTTAATTGGAATCTGCCTATACTTTCTGCGAAGCTTGCAAATAACTTTATACAATTTATCTAAGATTAAAATTGTTTAGTTGGAACTATGCCAGGATAAGAATACAGGGATCAATGCTAACTACATATGATTTCAGTTTTCTTGTGTCTACTTGTGTTACATAATTTTATTTATTACGACGCGCCCCGGCTTCGCATGGTTGCAATATTCATGTATTAGATATATAAATATAAAACTTCCTTAAGAATCACGCCATCTATTAAAAAACCGCATCAAAATCCGTTGATAAGTTTTAAAGATCTTAGCATACATAGGTACAGACAGACGGCGGATAGCGACTTTGATTATACTACCTCTATGTAGTGATGCAATATGCATGTATTATACATATAAATCTTCTTTAAGAATCTCGCTATTTATCTACTCGCTACTAATCTCGCTAGTTGCGTAGTTTTTAAGATACATAGGGACAGACAGACGGCGGATAGCGATTTTGTTTTATACTATGTAGTGATTGAAAGATTTTAAAATAACTTTTTATAGAACTCTGCATTGTCCAAGAGGATTTGGAGTTTACAGATGGCAGTTTACAATTTGTTGTCAAAGAGTTGTCCCGTGAGGTAATCGACACGCACACGTCGCGTTATAGCTGGTTGCCTAGCGACTATGTCAATCATACAGTCACATACATCAGCCATACATTGGTGATGACATACCCATATCAAGTTACCGAGATAATTGGGTACTTGCCTTAATCAAAAATTAATTATTTCGACCGTTCAATACAATAAAATATTAAAAAATAATCACACTTTCATTGATTGATTTTATGACTAACTTAATTTTAGTATTTTTCCATAAAATTTTTAAGAAATAAGTTTGCTGTTTGACGCTGAAAAAAACGTGACGTCATAATACACAATCTCATACAAAAATTATAGAAATTTATACCTAATTATGTATTTTTTTATATGGTTACTGACCAGGTATTTGTAGGAAGTTTTCGATGGCCTTTACGTAGTTCCTGGCTTGTTCAGGCAGCTTGCTCAGTTCCCGCACGTCTTCTATACTGCACGCCCATCCAGGTAACGTGATGTACTCCACCTGCGTATATCATAATGAACATTTATATTAATGTCTCAGGAACGATAACTGTTATTTTTAAGGAAAATTTAATTTTTTGGGTACATGTGTGTACATAAAGTACTTAAGATGGAATACTCTTTTCGCAGCGGTACCTATACGAGGGTAAATCCATTAATAGCAAGGAGGCTATCTCAATCTATACTGCAACTGTAGCCAAATGCCATTTAGCGCTTGTCTACATGTAGAATAGAAAACCAAATTAAATGGAATTGACGTAAATTTTGACATTTGTCAGTGTCATCCCCATACATTTAGTTTTCTACTCCCTCTGTAGACAAGCGCTAAAGTGGCGTTTCGCTAAAGGCACAGATAAATAATATTGGAGTGTCTGTTTGTAATATTTAAATAACCGCTTTTTAATACATGCGATACATATACCAAAACAAATTTTTTTAAAATTGTTGCCTGTTTGCCTGTCTATCTTTGAAATGGCTGGACCGATTTTGACGGGACTTTAACCGCTTTAGTTGCAGTCATGCTAGCTAAGGAGGAGGCGGGACGCGTCCTCGCAACCCAGCCATCGCGAAGGACACACCGGGCGTCGGGGATCGCGGGACGATCTCCGGCCACCGTCAGCGCGGGCCTGCGGACATAGAGCATGGGTGGCTCCCCGTCCGACCAGAAACAGACCCGAGCGTACGACCTCAAAGAGCCATCAGACCACCACAGATGGGGCCCAATACGGCCGATGCTGATTCGGAGTCGCGGAGAACCTAACGGGTAACCGGGGCTCCGACTCGACGTGCGGGAGAAGGAACGGGGTGGTTTTTAGTCAGTAAGAGTCTGAGACCTCCTCCCGCCTCACCCAGGCGGGAGCAGTCATTCGATGATTTTCCCCCCTTAAAAAAAAACCGCTTTAGTTGTCGAAGCCATGAAGTTCAATAAGAAATATTTCCTTACCTCCACATTGCTGAGCTCGGTCATCGACGAAGGGAAGTATTCAATCTTCTTGCCGTTCAGCTTGTACGCTACGCCGATCTTGATCTCTTGCAACGTGTCTAGGATGTCCATCTTTGTGAGACATAGCCTGAAATATTCACATTGATTTTATAATAACTATCGTGAGACATACTAAATTAACTGAAAAACCGAAAATCTTAAAAAAAATAAAAAATGAAAATGAAAATAAGAAGTCACTGCTGTCTGGTCTCTTTGAATTGTTCCCAAGTCTGTCTTACGACAGCCACGAGGATAGCAAGAGTGGTATGGGGGTCACTGGAAGACAATAGGGGGTAGTTCAACAGTGGACTTCTTGCCACTTTTGTCTGATATATGATGGTGATGATGCATTATTTAGCTAATAGCAAACCTTTAAAAAAATTCTCATTGGTAGCACGTAGTCTGGAAATGTGAAATCTCAACCCCCTATTACATGGGACTCATAAAATAGTGAAAAGTGGGTGTTACACAGTGGCATTAAGTGCCATAATGTGCACCTCTGCCTACCCCTGAAGAAAGGTGTAATGTTATGTTGATACTTGTAGTAAATCAACTAAACAAAATTTTCGTGTTTAACGAATAATCCAGTAATACTCACGAGGTGTACCCGTTGACCATGGCGGTGTACCGCACGACGACGAGGTCGAGCCAGCCACAGCGCCGCACGCGCTTCGTCGTCACTCCCACCTCGTGACCGCGCTCCTGTAGCAGTTTGCCTGTATCCTGGGGACGTATGCACATGCTTTAATTGACTGACTTCAAAAAAAGGTATTTTTACAATACATGCCTTGACAATTTCAACAATAATTTGGCCGGTTTGGCCATGAAACTCATCTTGGCAACCACTCTATCCCTCTTTTTGCTGTCGGGGAGAACCTAACGGGTAACCGGGGCTCCGGCTCGACGTGCAGGAGAAGGAACGGGGTGGTTTTTAGTCAGTAAGAGTCTGACACTCCCTCTCGCCTCACCCAGGCGGGAGCAGTCATTCTTTTTGTTACTTTAAACAATTATGTACATGCACTTGTACAACCGCCTCAATCTGGTTGTAACATTTGGTTCCCCACGGTCCACCGATCAATAACTTGGTCATGTATGTCACTTTTTTATCATGTTCATAAATCAAACAAAGAAAATGATTTTTTCTTAATGGTAAATCAAGCATCCTCATCTTGATCTGATCACTACCATCTCAACAGAAGTACAACATAGTAAAAAAGAAGAAGGCTCTGATACTAACATCATGCAACTCAGTAGGGAAGGGTCCGTCGCCTACACGTGTCGTATACGCCTTCACGACGCCGAGCACGTCGCCGATGACGCGCGGAGACAGGCCCAGGCCGGTGCACACTCCACCGATACTGCAGTTTGATGACGTCACGTAAGGGTAGGTACCTGTAATGTAAGACACAAACTATTATTAGGTATTATGGTCAATGATCTTTAATAACAGATCAGTTTTAAAACTAATTATGATGAAACAAATTGTGTTTTCAGTATTCGCTCCTTACCTTCATCTTAATATTTAAGTTTCATTGATTTGAAAACCATCTCATATCATAACTACTGAAAACGATCCAATTAAACAACAACACATTGAATCGAAAATTCTCAGAAAAAAGAACATTATCGTCACACGTGCATGTCCATGTCGAATTAGTAAGATAACCAATAAGAAATAATAGGGTAGTTTCCTAAATTTTATTTTAATGTCCGTCTGGTAGATTAATTTAAAACTTTAGACACGTATGTTTTCTTTTCTCACAAAATTAAATACTTTCGACGACACATTAACTTGAAATATCGTGTGACGTCACAGCGTGTCACATTTTGTAGCACGTTATGACGTAAAACCTTTGTCTAAGCATATTGCAACTTAATACGAGAAAATAATAAAAATACGTATATAATATTTTTTCATTATCTAACTGACGGACTAATTAGATTCATAATTTTGATACCCTGGAATCTACCCAATTCTATTACATAAAGAGCCAAAGCGCAATATCAAGTAATTATGTTTATTTTACAAAGTATGTACGTTTCCAATTACTACACCAACACATGTCAACTGTATGAGTGGATGATAAGAGATAATATTATCACTTGGACGCATGATCCACGCAAAGGTTTGAACGTGGATAATTGGGATTAATTGCGTTGATTTAGATAAGATTTATAATATTAATCTTTATGATTGTGATACTAGTGGCGTAATAGTGCTGCCTCGTTTGCACAAGTGCTACTGCCGGCCAAGGGGCCCGGGTTAAAAAATCTCAGTAGTAGCATGGAGTCTGGAATTGAGCCCGGTACCTCAAAGGTCTCACCCCCTATTACATGGGACTCATAACATAAATAGTGAAAAGTGGGTGTTACATTGTACAGTGGCATGATATGCCCCTCTGCCTACCCCTTCGGGGATAAAAAAGGCGTGATGTTTTGTTACGTAATTTTCAGATACCTTAGGCATGTTAAATTGTCTTTATTTATTTATTTAAACCTCTGTATAACATACGATGGCGGACTTAACTCGTAGAGTACCGGTTTTGTAGACACAATTATAGAACAATAGGTTGCGGTCACCGGTGTCACCTGGTGTGACGCACGCTTTTTATTTTTCAAAGAGGCACAAATAGTGTTCGAATTGCCAATCTTTCTCAAAAAAATGTGGTGACTGATGCTCTGAATGCTCTCATTCGTACAGCGTATGAAAAAACTTGAAAAAAGACGTTGTCTGAGAGGACAGTAGAAGGACAGACTGATGATAAATATAACTACACCGAATGAATCCAATGATCAAACCTAAAAACACAGAATCTTCCACTGCTTCGAAATAAGAGTTAAAACAGTATGGTTTTTAGTCAATAAGAGTGTAACACGACCTCACGCCTTGCCCGGGACGGGAGGAATCATTTCATCACTTGATGATCGCCCTAAACAAAGAATAAGAAAAAAATTTTTCTTACCAAAATCTATATCCAACATGGCAGCGTTAGCTCCTTCGACCAATACTTTCTTTCCTTCCCCGATGGCCTTGTGGAGATAGGAGACGGTGTCTCTGACCATAGGCCTGATCTTCTCAGCGTACTCACGATAGCGAGCCAGTTCACCATCAATGTCTACTTCGAGAGATGGGAACATTCTCTTGTAGTTAGCTGCTAGAGTGCGGAACCTGGAATAGGGAGTGATGTATTGAACATTGTGTTTTAAAATTTCGAACTGAAATTTTTAGCAGAGAGTTGTGTTACCCGATCAAACAAGTAATTCTTTATTCGGTTCTCTTTTCGTAAGAGGGTGTCTCGGCAGGGAGAGTAGGAGTAGTAACAAATGCATTCTACATTATCTTCACCACATGGGTGACTAAACAGCAGTACCATCTTTACCACAAGGACAGTCGGGGCCTATACCCAGGGTCCCCATCCTCAGGGAACCACGAAGGACCGACAATATCTGCGACAGACACACACCCTCTACACATTTGGTTGGATTCCCGCACGGAGCATATCTTTGTATGCTCTACAAATTGTCGTTTCGAGTCTGAACTTGTATGTTTGTAAATGTACCCACGATACAGGAAAAAATCCTAGCGTGGGGCAATGTTGCAATGCAAAGCAAAAACAAACATTCCAAAAGGGACCCGAATCATTGTTTGCACAAGGTCGCCAGCGTAGAAGACGACCCTGCTAAACAGTGATAAGTCAAGTGGGATAAATAATCTTTCAAAAGACAAACTTACTTCTCCTCGAACATGGCGGAGTCACCGAGTAGGTCTCCTATCCGCAGTCCATTACGGGTGGCCTTAGACGAGTAAGTTGGGCCAATGCCCTTCTTTGTGGTACCTAACGAGTTCTTGCCCTTCTCAGCCTCTTGAAGACCATCCACCTGGAACAACGAAAAATTAAACCTTAGTGCCTAGTTGAAAAAGTACAATTTACGGTGATTGCATACTTTTAATTGACAAACTGCTTTAAAAATCATGGATTATTTGTCTTTACACGAATTTGTTTGCAATATGTGACGTCATGTCGTTCTAGATAAAAATGTTTACATGTTCATTTATTATTATATCAGACAGATAGTAATCCGTGCAATACAGGGAATACCCATTACATACTCATACCATAATACCTAAATAGTAAACAAAAAGACTTGAATTTTGTCAACTATTCAGTTGTAAATTCGTAAATATTGCCAAAGAATAATTACTTACATTATAGTTGGCTCGCAACTAACTAACTTATACGTAGGTAGCTACACTCTATAATCGTTTAGTCACTATCTCATATACATACATAGAAATAGATAACTAATAATATCCTCATTAGCACACTTGTCATAACTGTGGTATTATCATCTCCATATACGTTGACACATAAGTATACGAGTAATGTATGCAGATATATGATGCGTGGTGGCTGATAGCAAATAGATCGGTACTTGTTTCTATGAACTGAAACTTATAGCATAACATAACATAGACTGCACGGTTGGTGCGGTGGCTGGGCAACCGGCTGCCGTGCAACGTGTCGCGGGTTCGATTCCCGCACGGAACAACACTTTGTGTGATCCACAAATTGTTGTTCCGGGTCTGGGTGTCATTGTGTATGTGAACTTGTATGTTTGTAAACGCACCCATGACACAGGAGAAAATCCTAGTGTGGAGCAACGTTTAAAAAAAAAATTAAAAAAAAAACACGCCTTTTATCACCGAAGGGGTATGCAGAGGGCACATTATGCCACTTTACAATGCAACACCCACTTTTCACTATTTATGTTATGAGTCGCATTTAAAAAGTGGTGAACCTATTGCCATATCCCAGACTCCGTGCAACTACTGAGATTTTTTTTTAAACCCAGTAATGCTTATATGTTACTTATTGTATTCAGCTGAAGAGTTTGTTTAAACGCGCTAATCTCCAAAACCACTGGTTCAAATTGAATAGTTATTTTTGTGTTGGATAAAACATTTATCAAGGAATGATAGACTATAAAACATTACGTTCCGATCAATAGAAGCCGAGCAGGGTGGTTGAAATTGCGCGGAAGTAGTTTTACGTATCAAAAAAAATATAACGCCTGTCATATGACTATCTGGGATATACTGGGAACTGGGAACAAAGAGTTATTATTGAAAATACTAGACAAAGTATTTTAATTCACAAATTAAAACATGAAAAAACACTAAGAAAACCGCAAGAACAATCAGTCATAAATTAAATTCACATTATATATTTAGAATACATAACAAATAAAAAACCACAGTATTCAATTGTCTCTTTCAATCTCTCTTTATTACAATTTTATAACGTAATAAAATATAATAAGCCAGAAGCGATGCACGGCTCGGGCCTCCTTGAACGTGGGTGACGTCACAGCATTCTCGCGCAATTATTATGCGCACGCGTCACATGTCACGCGTTTGCATTTTCTGTGATTAAGGCCTCTTTCAAGTGCTTAATACTGAAGTAAAACTATTTCCCATTATCGATATTTGCTGAAAGATTTTTGTAATGTTATTAGTTAAGTCAGTGTGGGAGAACCATGCTTGGCTCGGCCTCACAGAAAACCGACGGAGACGACGGTAACCTTACTCACACGACGGTTTGACGTCGTGTGAGTAAGGTTACCGGAGGCCGAGTTATCCCAGTCCCCAATCTTTAAATTCCTAATCCCCAAAAGGCCGGTAACTTGTAACGCCTCTGGTGTTCCGAGTATGCATTGACGATGCCGATTGCTTATCATTAGTTTATTTATTTATTTATTTTTATCAGTCATTTTACTATGATCACATATCAGTTTATTATGATCAGTCTGCTCGTTTACGTCATCCAATAAAAAAAGTAAGTACTTAGTCTTATTTTTTTATGGAAATGTGAATCGATAGGTACCTCTTTTCATCTGTTATAAAAACCTACTGAACAGTCAGGATTCTCGAAAGAACATACAGTCAATTGTACTTATCAACTTCCTTTTAATAATGTTACTAGGATATCATAAACGGGAACCCCTCGTGTTACAATCGCAATTATTTACACCAGTAAATGTTCGGTACTCAGTACAACCCAGAATCATTATGTTCTGGATTGAACACACATAATGGTAAATATCCTGGGGCATATAATAAATCTTTGTTAACTTTGATACCGTATTAGCACAATGAAACTGTGGTCGCTCTTTGCACACAATAATAGGCTTTTGTCTTTACATACATTATTTGCCTTCCGCCCTATACTGAGTCGCTACTCAGAACTTTACAAGGAGTATATTGTGTTTATTTATTTAAAACCTTATAATATCTAATACCTTATGTGGTGTTTTTTAATATTTCTAGGAGTTTTGTTTCGCTATTTGTACATATCTAGAGCCTACCGTAAAGTGAGTAGAGCTATACCTAATTGGATACTCGCCAACTAGTCAAATTCAATACTTTTTTCGAACTGTCAAAAACGACACTTTTCTATGAATTTTGTACGAGTTTGTGTATTGTGACGTCACGTTTTTTTAGCGTCAAACAGCATACTTATTTCTTAAAAAAAATCTGGAAAAATACTAAAATTAAATTAGTCATAAAATCAATTAATGAAAGTGTGATTATTTTTTAATGTTGTATTAAACAGTCGAAATAATAATGAATACATGGAAATCACAATCACAATTGCAAGGGAGACCAAAAAATACATAGTTTATAATGCATACACACAAGTTAACATAAGCAGTGGCATTTCTGTAGTAGATAGGTAAATCTAAATAAACACCAATAAAACCTTATAATACACCTTGCAAACAACAGTAATCTAAATCAGTAATTCATTACACAAGGCATTAAATAATTTATTTTTGCTTAAAGCAAGTACCCAATTAATCACTACGCCACAGATAACCAATTACGTTATTAAAAATGATTTATTTACCGCTCCTGAGATTTAACCGGAATATTTAACTATCTTGTTAATCACCATCGTCATCATACCAGCCACTAGACATTAACGGTTGACTATGGTCCTTCCTAGTAATATCTATTAATTGATTGAACAATAAATATTAACTGAGAAAAACATTAATAACTTACTATAACTACATAGAAGTTAGTCACTAACTTGGTCACTAACATAAAAAAATAGAAAACTGCATTTAGCTTAAAAAATTGATATTACACTAAGCGTACAAATTATTAGAAAAACTTCCTTAGTTTATTAGCTAGATACTCAAAAATACTAAATTATTTATAAAATTCTCATAACTGAATTAATAACTTGATGATAAGTTAATTGTAAAAGAAAACGCACAATTTCAAACACATTATTGTTTACAAAATTTTGGTCAGTGACCATTCCTATGATGAATACATGCCCGAACACACTTCTTTGTCTCTGTGACGGTCACTCTTGAACTGAATGAGCGTCTTATTTCTTCAGCCAGAAAAATTAAAGTACAAGGTAAAAAAATAACAAGTCTTTGAACATTAATGAAGCAAATTAATACTGAATAGTCAATTTACCTTTACGAATTTACTGCATTTCAAGCTATCGATTCAAAAATAACAAGTAATATAACAAAGGCAAATTCAACACGCAAATCTTTATCAGTTTATTGCGTTTTTATTAAAGAATCTGATAAATAAAGCGAATCAATCATGAAGGAATAATTTCCAATTTGCTTAACAAGGTGACTAATTACTTACATAATTATAATAAACTTTAGCCACACAAATTTCTTCACATATAATTATGTTTAATGTATAATTACCATCACTACATTGTATAAAACAAATTCGCTATCCTCCGTCTTTCTGTCCCTATGTATGCTTAGATCTTTAAAACTATGCAACGGATATTGATGCGGTTTTTTTTAATAGATATAATGATTCTTAAGGAAGGTTTGTATATACATGCATATTGCACCCGTGCGAAGCCGGGGCGGGTTGCTAGTTGAGTATAAATTACAGCCATGATGTAGCGTAGTGCCTACTATTGGAGATAAAATTCTGTTTTTCTGCAGATTTCCACGCACTGTTATGTTTAGAAGCAAAAATATATATTATTTGTAATTTGTACCCAAAAAGCTCTAAATGCCACCAAGAATATATACTTGAGAGCAAAAAACACAGAGCCACTACTGTTTTTCTTTTTGCTTTCTTGATAAATATTTTCTTATGCAAGTATTTTATTAATTGGTAACATACAATGTCGTATAAAAGGAAATTTAGTTACTTACAAATTAACTGTCCCTATACAATAAAATTTACAATTACTCCTCGTCCATTGTTTTCTTAAAGGTCAGGTTTTTTGCTACACGTCCACGTAGTTTTTTTAGAATTTGTTGCCACGCTCATATCAATAATACACCCCAAACTTGTACCAAAAATGAGTTACATGTGACTTATTCTAAAAGTTAATCGTGAGTCGTATGTGACTCCTTGGACAGTTGTTAAAATGAGAGCATTTTATTGTAAAAGGAATATTTATTTTAAAAGATATAGAGGGTAATATATATAAAATCAAAAAGCTAATAGCTCAGTTTCTTTGCTCTTGAGTGTAGTAATTGCTTTGACCATTAAAAGGCGTTACCTGTTGGTGCATGTCGAAGACGAGGTGAGCTCTGTCTGATATGATCAGTCTGTCCTGCCAGCCCTTCATGCCTTTCAACTCGTTCTTCTTCAACTCCTCGAAGAGTCCAGGCAGGTGGATAACCACGCCGTTGCCTGTAGAAAAATATGAAGTAATTATGTGATTGTCTATCTATAATCATATTCTCTTGCAAGGGCGATTAACTATATAAAAGGGCAAAAATCAAAACTTATTTCAAGAAAAGACCAGACTTCATAGCAGAGTTTGACGCTTCTTCGGATTTTTAACGTTAGCACAAGATCATCAAGATACTAATAACTGATAGGTGTGTGTGTGTGCGTGGAGTAAAACAGAGTTATCGAGTTAAACATAGTGTTATTATATAAAAGTGTGGATTGAAAGACGATGTAGTGACAAGGATTGAAAAAGGAATGTTACGCTGGTTTGGATAAGAAAGAATTGATGAAAGTAAAGTACCGAAAGAAGTATACAGAGCGATGGGGCCGTCAGTAGAAGGCGCCCTAGGGGGACATATACTGACCAGATTAGTTATATATTAAAGAACGGTAAAATTAAAAGTAGCCTAAACGACGAGTATGCATGAAAAGACTGATAACTGTGGACGAAGCGAAAGAAGTATGTAAGAATGAGTAGTAATTGGCGTTTCATAGTCTCTGGATACCCACGTGGGAGACAGGCGTGAAGTTATGTATGTATGTATGGTACAATATAATTCTATTTGCTAAGTCCGAAAGGTCTACTCGTTGCTAGTCTATGAGTAAAAACTTTATAATGGAACTACGACTATTAAAAATTCATATTGGCATACAGAGAGATGGAGACCTTGAGTTAAATTGAATTTGAGACGCTCAAAAATGGTTAAATTAAAATAATTTATGTTGTGAATTAAAACAATAACTAAGTAATCAGACTTTACGTTAGCCACAATAATTAATATATAATATTGAATTGCGCACGTGTTTTTTGTTGAAGAGATGTAATTGGACTCTCGAAGAGAAACGATTTTTTAAGGGGGGTAAATCATCGAATCCCGGCTAGGTGAGGCGGGAGGGAGTGTCAGACTCTTACTGACTAAAAACCAGCCCGTTCCTACTCCTGCTCTTCGAGCCGGAGCCCCCGGTAACGTTTTACGTTCTCCGCGGCCGCGGCTCCGTGTCGGCATCAACCCTATTGGACCTCATCCGTGGTGATCCCGAGAATAAGAGGCAGCATTGGAGTACCACATTACATCAACAGCTCGTTTTAATTCAGTGCTGGACTATACATAAGAAGAATTTTGCCGTAGTATCCAAGCTCGTTGGAGTTTTAAAGGTTCAAGATCATTAGAGAACGCTGATGCCTGCTACCTACTCTTGAATCCAATTCCGATCGATCGACATTGGTATTGTAAAATCTCGTACTAAAAGTTGTAACAGTAGCGCTCATTGCATCCGAATTGCGTGGATATTTAATGAACTAAATGGTATTGAGTTTGGCTTTTCTTAAAAAAAAACGTTGTCCCACATTAGGATTCTCTACATCTCTAGGATTTTACAAACATACAAGTTCACATACACAATGACACCCAGACCCGAAACAACAATTTGTGGATCACACAAAGTGTTGTTCCTTGCGGGAATCGAACCCGCGACACGTTGCACGGCAGCCGGTTGCCCAGCCACCGCACCAACCGTGCAGTCAATCTTTATATTCCGTACTCTAAATGCTATTGTAACAGCTGCGATTGAGGTTGTATAGTGTTGACATTGAATAATTATTGGATTGAAATTGCATTGAAAAGTCTGCCTCGTTGGCCGAGTGGTCGCAAGTGCGGCTGCCGGGCAAGGGGTCTCGGGTTCGATTCCCGGGTCGGGCAAAGTATTACTGGGTTTTTAAAAAAAATCTCAGTAGTAGGACGGAGTCTGGAAATGTACCCGGTATATGGCAATAGGCTCACCCCCTATTACATGGGACTCATAACATAAATAGTGAAAAGTGGGTGTCACTTCTGTGTGCACCTCTGCCTACCCCTTCGGGGATAAAAGGCGTGATGTTATGTAATTGCATTGACATTGAGGTTGGTTTCAAGAGTAAGCATCCTGGTCTCCGTCGGCTCTTACGGATGACCGCGGGAAAAGTATGGGCTGTCACAACTGACAAACTATTCAATCTACTCAGACATGTATTCCAATACTAAGAAAAAGTCATCAATGACTAACAAATAAAATGTGCATATTTTGTTGATCTCATAGCTTCCCATAACAAATTTAGTACACCAACAAAGTAACGTCAGCAGAATAAAGCTAAACATCTTCGTGCATACCTTAACCTTGACAATAAATTACTCGTTATATAAACCTATTAATACAATGATTCTGCAAACCGTACCTGGTACAGTTGGATTAACGATGTCACAAGTTTTGTTGTACTTTTTTCATGTTACATTAGCGTGTCGTTTGATACAAGTTAGTCAAATTGTTTATCGTTTGACATGCTAACTGTACAATGCTTTATTTCATGTTTTGTGATTGTGACAGAATCCAAGTGTAAAGGTTAACTATAAAAATCTGCTGTAACATTCATAAAGGTAACTGCGTAGTTAGTTTTCTTTTAAGACACGATACGAATACGATTTTATACGATACTTCATCTTTGTATACTACGTCGAATGTCCAAGTAGAAAAAGCTTTTGTAAATAGATATAATAATTGAATGCACAGTCAATTATAATATATTCCCCACTCTCTAATAAACCTTAGGAATAACACTACAAAATGTAAAAAACAACATCTTTTTCATCAAAGAACCCATCAATCAACCTTTGTTTTTGAGGGGGGTAATCATTCAATGACTTCTCTCGCCCGTGCGTTGAGAGGTAGCGGCAGACTCTTACCGTCTTATTACAAAACCCGATCTATTTTTAGTACCAGGATTAATACTAGGTTTAAACCATGACTAAATAAAACGTTATTATAAAACAAAGTTTATCACTAGTTCCGGAACTATCTATGGTACTAAAGTTAAACCGCCGAGACCCCTAGTTTAATTTCGGTACTAAAGTTATTTGAGGTTAGCTATTAGAAATATTTACGTGTATCTTCTATATTATTATAATTGTAAAATGGATATTGAACCGATTGATGTTATGGATTTAAAAGATTTGGACATGTTAGAGACGTCTCAGCGATCGTACAGACATCGCCATCGTGTAAATCCCTTTGACTTGAGTGACGAAGACTTTCGATATAAGCACAGTTGTTGTTCCATTTCCAGTCAGTCACAATAAACAATAATATTTATATAATAAAAAAGACTCGATATTTGTTTCGGGATTCGTGCTCTGCCGACTTCTTATAAGTCGCTCCATTTCACGCTAGAGGTCTTAAAAAATATGACAACTTGATTATAAAAAGCTCGTCAAAATACAAGTTGTGCTTGTTCACTATATTGCAACACAAACAAAAAACAATTTATGATATAATTTTGTGTTGATACATAATTATTTAAGCATTTCAGGCGTTATAATATTGTAATAACAATATTTAGACGAACGGAACGTTGCTTCAAATGGATCCTGAGTGAACGAATGAAAGAATGCTATTTATGTTTTTAATCTGTGGGACTATGGACTTTCTTTGGTACTAGCTGATCCCCGAATAGTCTAAGTTTTATAATTGGAACAAATTTTAGTCCTGGTACTAGCTTTAATACCGTAACAAACCTAGATCTTATAGTCCGGGTTTAACCAGTACTAAGTCGAACTTTTGTAATAAGATGGTTACTGACTAAAAACCACTTCGTTCCTACTCCTGCACTTCGAGCCCTGGCACCCGTTAAGTTCTCCGCGGTCCGATCAATCAACCTTAGAACCGGAGGCCACTTTTAGACAAAAAACTACCCAACTCTATTCTTCCAATTCCCTAATAAAGTTAGGCGCAGAATTGCTGAACAAAGGTTGTATTCTTTCTTTGTATATTTATTAAGTAATGTAATTGGTTTTTTGTACCATTCTATTCATATATCTTCTATTTAAATAAAAATTAATTTCCGTTCGTTAGTCTCGCTAAAACTTGAGAACAGGTGCAACGAAATGACTAATTTTGGTTTAAATGTACGTGGCCTTCCACGAAAGGTTTAAAAGATGAGAAAAAAGTTTTAACGCGGTACGAAGTTTGCCTGGTCAGCTAGTAAATAAATCAATAAATAGGCATGTCCAATAGGACGCTACTGAGCTCTATCTTCAGCTCTTGGCATCTAGGAAGGTTTTATGCTATTTTAAAAAACCTAAGTCTATGGACGCGGGTTCAGGTCGTGGGAAAGATTTAGTTTACTACAATGATGCAAGCTTTTGGCAATCGTTCAAGGATAGTCGTTAGATAGCATACTGTTATCAGTCAATTATCACTAGTGCGACACGCTTCACAAGTATTATTGTAAGGATTTTTTATTCAACTTGATGACCTTGTTATTACTTTACGAGAATAAGATTAGATTCTATGCAGTTGTAAATAACACAATTCTGGCCTTCGAAAATGTGTAATAAGAGACTAATTTCCAAAAAAAATAAATAAATGTGAAATTCTAGAAATATGCCCATATTCAGCGAGTAATCTCATTGTATGCTTTCATCGCGTTGAAGGACTTTTTTTAGAGCATAACTCCTAAGAGGCACAAACAAGCCTTAATTCCCGTAACGCCATGGTTATTAACCAAATGACTTAATCATGTCAACCATGAACCATGTGTGACACTGACGAATTGGCAGCAGGCGAACTAGAATATGTAGGTACACTAATGGCTCGTCTTGAAAATCACCAGAGCAGAGACAGTCAAAAAAGTGTACAGTTATAGTAATTCAATTATTTCATGCCGTGCTTCTTGATCTATGAATAAGCTAAGTAAAAAGTTAGTGCACGCGAAACATTCAGCCATTTTGAGCACTAATGCTATTTTATCGTAATTTCTTTATCAACTTCTTCTAGGTCACATAATTTGAAAACTTTAAAAGATAAATGTATTCTGAAAGGAAATGCTTGATAAATGACAGAACAGTGTTTTTATAATGCTGGTTTTAGGCCTATACTGTGATATAATATCTGGTGGATAACCTTGTATTCATACAAGAGAAAAATCCGATACTTTTATATAAGGTGGGTTTATAATTTCTTAATGTTAAAATAAGTATCAGAGTTGCGGAGAGCCAATGCGAGGAGTCGTTCGACGTGGAGGATTAAAAGGATGCCTTTGTCCAACAGAGGACATCGTCCGGCTGATGAAGATGATTATGATAAATAATTATGAAGGTTGTAAAACAAATTACAAAACACGAACTTACCAATAAGGGAGATACATTTCGGATTGATGATACCACTTGGTAGTAAGTGGAAATCGAACTCCTTGCCGTCGACGACTACGGTGTGTCCAGCATTGTTACCACCCTGGGGACAAAAATTTCAAATTGTGAGCAATGGTGGACTGGCTTACTAATGTAGTAGGTCTCAGATAAAAAGATAACTGCGAAATATCGTGTAGTTATTATAAAACGAACAAAGAAGTATCCAACAGATCACAACTTATTCTTTCTGCAATTTCAATGTAATTAATTATACCATTTAATTCCATACTTAATACTTCTGTAATGACCTAATATATACAATACATAGCCGGCTTATCGGATTATTATAGCTCCGACAAAACAATAATCCATAACAGATCTATCCTTGTCTCAGTTTGCGCAATATTGTTGCAAGTACCTAACTAGCGCAATCCGATTGAAAAACTATTTTACCGCTAAGGACTGTCTCTGTGGTCTTGACCAAATTGGTGCAGTCAAGATCAAAATATAAACGAAACTTATCTGTACATCAATCTATCTCTACCTAATCTCATTGGGATTCACTACCATGATTAGGACATTCCAGCACACAATGGAAGGTGATAATAAAATCTGGAACGGGTATTAAGCCTAGGGATTGATTGCTCTTTGACTTTTACAAGTCAATGGTATTTAAATGTTTCAAAGGTTATCTGATTTCTGTCCCGTGGGCGTTCTTGTTATAGGGACTTTAAGGCCTAAATCCTGAGTGAGGAACAAAGTCTGTATTAATGTTACTTTTTGCTTAGAAAGTGTAATCTAATTATTTTTAGAGTAGATTTTAAGTGTACTTTAATGTTCTAAGTTCTGTGAAAGTGCAAAAGACCCTATCGACAAGTTGGTCAGTCAGCTATTTCTAAATTTCGATCGTTTGACTTACAAAGCAAACTGAGTTATTTTATTTACCTTCAGACCACGCCGCGCCATCGGGGCCATGCCGTCATTTCAAGATTTTCCACTATAGATGACGTAAAAATTTTACAATCGGCATAAATGACGTTATACGGTCATTAAGTTGTATGCAAATACATTTTCGCATATGGTTTCAAACCATGCCGAACAAAATTTGTACATTTCAGAAAGAGGAACCAGATATAATAGGGCAATGGTAAAGGTCTTCCATTTTCATAGGTTTTCATGATACTGCTTCATGAAATATTGAGAGACTATTTCCTATCTTGAATATTTTCCTGTGCTCTAAATCAATTTATCTAGGTATCTACTAAGACTTGAATGAAAACGAATAAAATGTATACTACATTACACAATACATCCCACACGGCCCTTCCGAAAGTAACGCCCGTATACTAGTTAATAAAAAAATATTCTCTCGTTGAAGTGTTTTTCATGAGTTTTGGCACATTGTCTCCGATGACATGACACTCGTAGGTGATCTTGAAACTGTACGTGTGTTCATTCAAAAAACACTTATCTGTAATCATTGTCACACGATGCTATTTCGGCTAGGACGCATATAGGTCACGGGCAAAGAAAAAATGTAGACATTGTGATAGGAAAAAAGTCGAGGGAAAATATCCGTATCTACGAGGACAGATAAAATTAATATTTGGGACACAATTTAATACACAGATAGTTATGCTAACAGTGGTGAAACTAAAAGCCGTTTTTCGGTGGTCATAACCTATAATTCATAACTATAATTTTATTAGGTATACAACGAAATATATAACACCTACAGGAAACTTACAGGTTTAGGCTACAGACAGTGGGTAATATCGATGACTATGGCCATTGTATTCCATAGATAGAAGAGTTCTGCTCGCAAAATGGTGCCATAATAACTGGTTTTACCTCTTTTGTGCTTCATTAATAGTCAAGACTAAATCTAAACGCCATATCGCATTATCTCGCTTTTTTATTGGGACGTCTTCAAGTAATTAAAACGATTTATCGTTGGAGTTAAGTTTCTTTACAATGGTTTTTTGCGAAGCCTGTATCAAGGTAATCCACGCCACAATTTTATACAATCATCTCATTGTTTTTAAAATTATGGGAGCTATACTTAGATTCGACTGGCTGTTAGTTTTTTTACTCTGACTTAACGTTATTTCCTTCGCTTAATTAGTTGGGAAATCTTGTCTGCACTATCCGGCTCAGACTGCCTGTCACCGGTTTTATGGTCATTTTAATACACTAGGACTAGACTGAACTGCCACAAGTCATACTATTTAACTACCAGTCTATCATTGCCTATTATTGTCTATGAGTTCGGTCCAATGAAACCTAAAATGAGAGCACCACTTGCGACTGAAAAAGAATCGTCCCAACTTGTCCCATCTAGTTTTTTTATCTGATGCAATGAAGTCTACGACCATGAAGTATAATCAGTAATCTGTAAACATTCAAGTCATTCACGACTGAGAGGTATGATGACTAAAATTTGATCGAATACCTATGTAGGTACCTACGAAGAAAGATCACGGGAGACACCAAAACATCCGGTAATAAAAAACAAAGAGGTATTGCTTAACAATAATTGAATGTGAAGTCATTACTTGTGGGATTAGTTCAATGAAGGTTTTCTCAAGGTCATACATTACTCATAATTGTTACTGATAACTCTCGTACAGTCATACTCGTTCAGAACATGTTCCGTATTGCTTTTGTCAATAAAATGTTCATGTGTTTCTTATCGTCAACGTATTTCAATGATTTCTATACTTTTAACATGTTTTGCGTCAGTTTTAAGTTGACTGGAACAGATGGTTATATTGAAGCCGGTTGTCTGAACTTTACACCAGTGTGAAAAATCGCTTACCTGGCCCACCAGGTAAGAGGTTTTTTACACAAGCAATGGCGATAAATTCCCACATAGCTCTTGAAGGGTTGTCAGATTAAATAATGGTCGAGGAGCAACTCCACACCCTAGCGATTGATATGATGTCTCTATGCAGGCACCATTGTGATATGGTTGCGTGACTGACCGTATGGCGTTTTTGTCTCAATGAAGGGCTCTCACGATGGCAACTATACATAGGTTAATGCCGTTAATGGATGATTATGTACAAGACGTTATTTAGTACCCAATTAATATCTTACGTATGTAATGTACCTATTTAAAGCACAATAGAAAATAGAAAGCTTACAACCTTGTTACAAATAAGTTAGATTTCTCTAATTGTCTCGCGTCCGCTCCAAATAAACACAATCTGTCACAACATTGTGAAACGTAAACAGTCTAGTTTGTAAAAAATTGCAAAACTTTTGCTTTGCAAACTACTGATTAAATGTACGAGTGAGATACTAGACTACATTTTATATTTTCTCTTTATTCTTTGCGGTTTCTCCACCTCTCAAGTCATCAGGAACTATGAATTTAAGTTAGAAACATTTAGTTTGAAATTTTTTTGGAAAGGAATGCCTCCCAAAGTATGCACCGATGGAATCACACGCACTCTTCTTTAGTCCTTAACAATAAATAAATTTTAACTATTGTCGGAGCAGACAGATCTCAAACAAAATCATTTTATCTGATGATTGAGAGACGAGAAGAACACGAAAAGTAACTATGTGATAGTTAAAATACATTTTGTTAGTAGTTTAAGGTTTCGAAACCACAAACACCTACGTTACAGTGTATTATTACCATCTGCTGTAATCGTTTTAAATCAACGGCCGATGTTAGCCGTTAGCTACATACAAATTACGCCGACTGTTTACAATAAAAAATGCGTGGCAAACTAAACACTGATACAAAGAACAACTGGGAACTATTTTAAATATGTTTTATGTAATCAAACAGCCTAGATTATTGTTTAGAAATATCCCTATATAATATCTTCACTAAACATTCTTAAATGATGGGAAAATTTGCTATGTATACTTAAAGAGGCATTGGGTATTATGAATATTACCTTAAAGGAAGACCTATTAGAACTTTTCAGGAAACATACTATGATCAGAAATATAAAACTTAGAGAAAAAAAATATTTTTGGATTTCACAATATAATTGTGTATAGGTTTTTTTTTGAGGGGGGAAAATCATCCAATAATTTCTCCCGCCCGGGTGAGGCGGGAGTGTCAGACCCGTTCCTACTCCTGTACTTCGAGCCGGAGGCCCGACGACTTGTTAGGTTCTCCGCGACTCCGAATCGGAATAACAATAAGATTGGATTCACATTAGTTCATTCATTTTTGTTTATTTACATTTCGCCTTACCTATCTAATTACGCAAAAATCTTTACCAGTGTAGTAATTAACCTTGGATATTAGGTAATTGATTGCAATTTAATGTAAGTATCAAGTTATTATTTCTTAAATCGAGGATGTTTTTGTTTATAGTTTATCTGTTATGTATGTTATTATTATAATTAGTTAACATCAAATATCGACGACATTGCAAACTTGTTGTTATGAATTACCTACTTCGGAAATTTATGGGGAATTTTAATAATAGAGGCTTTTTTTTTTCCTATAGATTTTGGTCATGTCTCGGGGAGTTATTGGTTCCAGCACTTTTATCAGGTATTGTTACATTTTTCTGGTTACCATTATTGATCTTGACATTTAGGTTTTAAAATTGGGAATATATCTTGATTGGATAATCAAAACATTAGTTCAATGACGTCCTTCACTACTCATGTTATACTGACTTATCTCTTATATTGACACTCAATTTCCTTATTTTTAAGATAACTACAGTACCTAAACTTAATTTGTAAGTAGATCGGTAATTAATATTATCTATAGTACCAACTGTGAAGTTTGATAAGTGCAATTATTTTTAAGGTCCATATACATACTATACATATAATAAAATCGTAGGAAAGTGAGTACATGGAATATTTCTTTAAAATAATGTTTTAGGCGTGATCTAGAATAAATATCGAAGCCAAAAATATGGTTTTTAGAATTTTTGTCTGTTTGTATGTATGCCCGGGTTAAACTCAAACTACCTACTGTATGGATTTACTTCAAATTTTGAATGAATATTACTATCAGGTCGGTTCAACATATTATCACGCTATCATCTACTGGAGAAGAGCTGTGAATCACTATTCCACGCGGAAGAAGGCGCGGGTTTGCTATACATATACATATAAATTAATCATTCTGTTCGGATGTAGGTAGGTACTATGTCATATCTGTACAGTTTTTAAATCTTATTTAATTAATAATATAGCCATCCGGTCTGTTACTGGTTAATGGCAATGAGATAACCGAATGCTGATTGGCTGCATATGGTACATGTTATTCATCATGATTCTGATTCATTGGTATTAAGGATAGTTGATGTTGAGGCTGATTAAATATTCTTAGTATAGGTACATCCAATTTATCCTCATTCACAATGTCTCACTACATACAAATAATTAAGTACATACTTTGCTCTTTGCTCGACTCTACAAGTATATCTATCGGAAATATTAGTTTCTATAAGTTAGTACATACATCGGTTCCTTGACTAATTTACAAACTACATTTATCGTAACGTAAATATAGAAGTTGAACATGTCGACCTATACGGAGAACAAAGTTACATATGGTTATGATACCAAATTGTTTTTATCATAGTTATAAAGCTAAGCTAACCTATATATTATATTGGTAAAATAGTTTTTTCTTTATGTAACGTAGTTTCGAAGTTACCAGTCGAATAAAGGTACATGTGTTATATATCTCCAAAGAATAAAGCAATATAAGTACGAGTACCTATAATCGCCGTCTAGACCGACACGGACGCAAACCGCGCGGAAGGACGCATCGGCAGTTGTGACGTTGTTCTCGGCGAGGTGACCCGTGCGCACGTCTTTGTTACAAACGGCAATTTTAAATACATATTTTTATTAAAATAGATGTTTTATGATTTCAAAATGAAAAACGCGCGATCTAAATATATGTTAAGTCTTGTATAAGAGCGTACACTCAATAAAACTAATAGTGCTATGTCCGACTCCACTGCGATAAATAATGAAAATATGGATATTCCAGGTAAGCAACCAAAACTTTGTATTATGTTAAGTTATTTTAAATAAAGTTTTAGCACTTTTAAAGATTTTATAAACTTTTTTCTTAACTGGTAGCTTCCAACGTGAAATAATTAAAATTAGTGGTTCCAAGTTTTTATGTGTCTTTGTTCTATGGAGTTTTAATAGTTGTTTCAAAATATTTAAAAACAATAAGTATCAATAATGTTCATATTTAAAGTACTCGTGTTAATAAGTATATCACCTGTTAATTTTGCACTCACTTCTTAACATACTACTATATTACTCGGAAATTATACCAAAACATTGGGTTCGAAGTGGAAATATTACTTTTTTCGATGGAATCGGTTCAAAACTTATGAGGTATATGTGTAAATGTAACTTTTTTATTTGTTTGATATAGAGATATACCTTTTTTCCAACTCAAAATTTCCGTGAAAGCCTAACAATATGTGAATTATTTTTCTATTTTTAGTTTATGCAGACCTTTTTACAACAATTTCACGCCATTTTGTTTTATTGACTTTTGTTATATTACGAATGTGTATTATGTGTTTTTAGAAACCGGCACGGGCAAGAAGGAGCTGAAAACATTCAAAAAGACCTCTCCGAAGTATGGGAAGACGTTTTTGGATCTACTGATGACAAGGTCACAGACAATCAGCCACCTCAGTTATGTCTTGTACAATATAATGTACCAGCTAATGCTACCGACGCATCAAGCTCTGTACCAGTTCATGTTGCTGAAAATTCTTTAACAGATAACCTACATTTTTCGCACATGCTTGACAATAACCATGACCTAACGCCTTTTGCGCTTGAAGCACCGTCCAGCTTTGAAAACTCACCAGCTATCAGCTTTAGCGATCTCCCTTCAATTCCGACACATAACATTGAATTCTACGCCTATGCCTTCTCCTTTAAATAAACATAAAAATTGCCATGATGCCTTTTGTCCAACTCATGATGATGGACCCTGGACTATGTCACCATTAACTAGTAATTACAGTGACGATGAACTCTCTACTCTACCAAAGAAAAGATTTAAAAATCGGTTGCGACGTACATCTGAGTGGTGCGACGTGAAACGTAAATATTTAAAAAACATTGGTCAAAAATATGTCACGAAAAAAGGTAAGGTAGTGGACGATAAAATTTTAGGTGCTCCGTGTAAGTGGAGATACCGATGTTTTGAAAAAATTGTTTTCAAAAGTTTTGGCGTTTAGGAAACCGAGAAAAACAATGGGCGTTTGTTGTTAAATATTCTAAAAAACTTGAACTGCTGTTTTTTTTTCAAAAAGTGTTATCATGTCCTCATGGTCAAGTCAGTCTGTTTTATTACAAGCGTAAATGATCTTGCTTGGATTTTACAATTTTTGATATGGGTGGGAAGAAAGCTTATTGTTATATGTGGGACGAAACGGTTGCAAAGTGAGGAGCAAATGAAGTGGGGAGTTGCTTACTGGATTTTATAGAGCAAAATGCACGAAATGGTGTTAAGGAATTTCGTTTTTGGTCGGACAACTGCGCCGGGCAAAATAGAAACCGTTTTGTGTTCTTTCTGTACACTTACTGTGCCAAAAAATGTAACGTGTCAATAAAACACAGATTTCTGAAAAAAGGTCACACACAAAACGAGGGAGATAACGTACAAGCTCTCATAGAAAGAGAGGCTGCAAATAAAACTATATATACTCCGGACGAATGGCGTTTGCTTGTGCGTTGAGCTAAATGTACAGGAGAACCGTATGAAGTCCGGAACATGACAAGAAATAATTTCTCTGATTTAAAATCTCACGTGAATAATAAGATATGGAGTAAAAACACAGAAGGGGTTAAAGTGACGTGGAACTGTGTGAAACAAGTATTTGTGGATAAATCAGAACCTAACAAGCTATTGTATAAATGTGAGCATACAGACACCGAGTATAAAACTGTTACTATATCTTCAAATACCCGCCGTAATGCTGTATCTTCTTTACCGACTTTAGAAATAGCTTATAAAATGCCACTCAAGTTATGCAGAGACAAACATAAGGATCTCATTAGTTTAGTTAATTTAGGAATTATACCGTCTCAATATGCAGATTTCTTTACATCTTTACCGTGGAATAACAATGAAAATAATAATATTGTTAGTAGCGATAGTGAAGAATAATATCTGCAATGTTTTAATATGTACTGAGTTTATTTTTATTTTTATAACTTACTTTCACATAACTTTTGTCATTGTGGACTGGAAGAATTACAGTCATTTTGATTTTTAATATAATTGTGTTATTTTATATTACAATATTTTATTACAGACCAATAAAAATAACTTTCTTGTATACATTTGTACGACATGTTGTTTAATTTTCAAATTTAATTTGTCACAACTTGCAGTTTATAAATTTATCCAAAGTACGAGTATGCACTGTAGTTTGTTTTCTGTAAGAAAACCAATTATAGGTTAAGTACTTTTTTGGTTATCCATGGTTCCTCAATTTAAGCTGTAAGGTAAAATTAGGTTTACTGCTTACTTTGTTAATTGTTTATAAAGTTTTATACTCTTTATTGATTTGTTTTATCTAGTTCCTAAATAAAACGGGTATTTTTCTAATTATAATAAGAAACTATAATTATGTTACTATAGTATAGTTATATGGCTACATTCTAAAAAATAAGTGTTTATTTAAAATTTTGTTTTTATTTTTGGTGTTACATTGTTCTCGCACAATCCAAACAGCAAAACTATGTAACTAGTAAATTGTATTGTGAACCTGATTGAAAAAGAGTAACCTCTGGAGTTTCTTGCTCGTTCTTCTCCATAGGAATCTACACCTTGGAATGAGCAAATAGCTTCACTTTTAATATTAATTTTATTTTGACGTTCAAAAGTGCCATTCTGGCCTAATTGAAATAAATGATTTTGACTTTGACTTTGACTTTTGACTTTGACTTATTAGCATATTTTTCACATTTTATAACTTAGAACACAATATGTAAGTACATAAAACAAAGTTACACGTACACAAGATACTATCAGTTTTACCAAGAATAAGGTTATATGTGTGCATAAGACGCAGGCATTTCCATATGAAATCGTCACATATGAACATAAACACTCAAAATAGCCTAATAACTGTTTTTTAATCTCGTATTCTTATGAAAAACAATGCTAAATAGTATTTTACGTGCTTAGACAAATAATTAATCAACTAGAACAAATAAAAAAAAATTATGTCCGATTTTGTCTTTGGCAAATTTCAAATCGCTCTCCTCTAAAGTAACAATTATGCAAAAGTAACTTTATTCTACGGATAGGTCGATGTAACTGCCGCAGTCACACCTCTGCCCCACCCCCTGTGACGCGGTCTACATATAGCACGACCTTCTTAAAATAAAAAACGTGTAAAGAGAATACGACGTTCCACAGAGGTTCTTTTTAAAAACATTACATATATTAGATTAAACGATTTTGCATTTGCACAGAAATCCAATTTTCTTTGTCTTTTTTTCGACAAACGAGCAGAATAGTCTTCTAACGGGAAGCACTGTCTTTGTAGACATCCCTCATGGAACACAAATGCTACATTTTTACTTTTTAGTGTTTTAATTCTACATTCATTATCCCAGTACTTTAGTCTGTAATTTGTCTAATCAGTCAGCCACTAAGTCACTCAGTCATATTGATTTAACATAGTAACCGTGTACTTTGAACGAAAGTAACATAAAATGTTATTGCAATATCGAACTTGAACTCGCAATTAATCGAAGTTTTACGTAACGTAACATAGCGACTGCAATCATCATAATATCCGACTTCCGCGATCGATTGCGCGCGTAATTTATTTCGCATCAATATTAAAATTGGCGCGTAAAAAGCTTAGAGTTTAAATTGAGAACATTTTCTAGAAAAGTTTGATTTAATTTTTATTGATCACTAGAATTGAAACAATTTTTTTTTATTATCTAATTCAGTTCTTTTTGCATCTACCTCTGTCCAATAAGATGTGTTATTATTTCAGTCATTGTAAAAGTTCCGTCTATCCACTAGAATTCACAGATAAAAATATGTCTACCTACCTATATTATCACCCAAATATACTAAGGTTATTCACCTTTGTTGCTAGTCATATTTTATCTACCCAATAGTTCTATTTCTAAACAAACAGATAAACAATGATATATCCAGTTTGTGTGTAAATAGAAGGAAAGGGTTCTAAGTACAAAATGGTGATAGGATGGAGAATAGTGATTGGTGTTAATGGTATTTTATAATTTTCTAGTTAAAAATGATAAATGGGCAGTTGAGATTTCGACTTTGGTAATTTTACAGTACAATATATGACAATATACAGATGAGATGTAAAAGCCGGTATTAGATTGTAAATCTGTCTATAATAGTGTCTATATTTGGAGAATAAGCAGACCTGTTTAGATATGAAAATAAACCTGCAGAATCACAGACATAGAATATAATTAATATAAGTATTATTATTAATTTATAACAACATCAATGTAGTTGGTTCCTGTTTTTTTAAACTGGATTGTAAATGAGATATTATGACTAAGTTAATTTGTTTAAGTCATGTGCCTGATAAACTTATAACACCTTCAATATCTGCGAAACAAAAGGTTATTAATAAAAACTTTTTTCTGACCTAGTTAGCAGAGATTTTGAAAAAAAAAAACATGTGTCTATTCCACTTCGCATAAAATTTAAAAGTACCTATTCATGTACAAAATCAAATAGAACTAGGTTAGGTTATAACTAGGTAAAGGTGTAATAAGAAAACTCATTTATAAAACTACTGCTACTGGCTACATAAGTACAAATAAGATTTTTATCATAAAAATCAAATGCTATAAATACAATACATTGTACAAAGTGCAAACCATATCTGATTACAAAGAATTAATCTTAGACTGTCTAGCTATTATGATTATAAACAATAAAATCTCCTTGGAGTGTCAAACATTTCTAAAAACAACCTACATAAATTTAGAGAGAGCCCTAGAAAATACAGAGGAGAGAATTTAGAAATAATCATAGAGTAACCATGACAATAAATGTCCCAGACCTTGGCAATAATCCACAATTAGTAGCCGCGCTACGCAAGGTCTATTTACGAATACAAATTACTATTTATGTACGTACATCATTACTGTCACATGACTATTAAAAATATTAGTCAAAAATCTCCGTATATTTTAGTGTTACATAATAGTGACCGGAACTGGCGAGTTTACGCAACATTGAACTAGCGCACATCAGATCTGAATTCCCGCTAAGACTTGGCACCCGTCTTATAATCAAGAATTCGTACAAAAACATTGTGTTCACATGTTTTCAAACAAATTCTGGCGCGCAGCCAAAACTAAAGGCTTTCTAAATAAACTGTTTTAGTATCCCGAAATGTGATAACGTAGATAAAAGTAATGAAAACACTGTAAAATCAATTATTAGAAGCTCTAATTCTCTCGCATAGTATAACCTCAAAATATCCGTCATAAACACTGCAGCTACCATAAATGACCGACTGTCCGAGCTGAGAGAGAAGTTATTAAAAAGGAGCACCAGTTTAATGAACACCAACACACCGCAAGTTTAATTAGAAAAACAAGCAGATTTGTCTTACCTGACAACGGCACACGATGTCACAGTTAACAGCCAATAAATCCACAACTTTTCCTTTTCCCTCGTCACCCCATTGAGCACCCAAAACAACGGCAACTTTATTTTCCATTTTAGGTATTTCGCACGGACACGGTTGTGTACTCGACGGTAATTCACCGTTTACGGCTGTTTGCTTCGAGTTTACAGTCGAAGCCATTATTTATTGCAAACTCCTGAATTTTATAGCAAAGAGCGAAACATGCGCGCGCCGGGCTCGCGGTTGCAAAGAGATCTTTGGGATGCCACACTTAAAAATAATGATTACCTTTGGATAGGAGTATTTAAAACTAGTTTTCGTGGTTTATCTGCAAGAAAACATTTGGAAAATAGTTTGATGATAAAATATTAAAATCTAACCTAAAGCATACAAATACAACCAACCACTATAACGATGCGGCAGAAAAATTTAACTTTGGCCATAGTTTTTGTTTTAGTAATAGGGCATAATATATTTTTAGAATATTGAAATCAGATAGAAATGGCAATGGCAAACTACGTTTAACACTTTATACCATATAATACCATATATACTAAAGTACTACTATGGTACCATCTAAGATTACTTTTGTATAAACAAATTTAGGGGACGATTTTCAACGGGCTAAAAACCGATTTCAAACCCTTCTCCAAAGTGGAATGAACTGATCCATCATCTCCAAAATGTAACGAACAGATTCTGATTCATCAGAATTGGTTCTGCCAATCGAGATATAATCGCGCAGTCGCGCACAAACATATATACATACAGATCAACCTGAAAACTTCCTTTTTTGAAGTCGGTTAAAAATACAATTTATTATAAATTCTAATTGAATTGTAATTTTTACTGACAAATCAGAGTACTGGTAATAAACGTTTTATTTCTTTTTTATGTCAAATGAGTAACTGACTTGTGCATAGGTAATGATGAGAAAAAATGTTTTGGTCTTTTTGTGAAAAAAGTATGTAAAATCGTAGTAATAAGCGTTCCATATTCTCTGCCTACCCTATGGTATACGGATACCACATGGATATCACATGCATGTGTTTGTAGTCAAATTCCCAAAATTGTGGGAAAAATTATACAATGACAATACCAATTTGATAGTAGTTCATTCATTCATTAGTCGGTCAATTTGCTGTCAAATCCGTCATTCATACATTAAATCAACAGTACTATCTAATTTACTTGCGGCAACAACCAACTACCAGGCAACTATCAACTATAGCTTCTGTTGTTGTTAGAAAAACTTCTGGAATAATTATTAGAATGTATGAAGGTTGTTAGTCGATGTCGAGAGGAAATCAAATACAAATAATGCGATTACATAACTAAGTTGAAAAAGACTAATATTCAAGCTAAAAAAAGATCAACTGACATTTGCTTGGCACTTGGCACTGACATATTTGTCATTTGATAATGATAATGTCAAGTTTGACAAATTGACAAATGGTTTGTTGATTGATTATTGTGTGGTGTGGATGTAGAGTGAAGTTAAAAGTTCGTTCGTTGTGATCATTCGTCACATCTGCGGTGGATGTGCTCGCAGATAACATGAAACGTGACTAAATACCTAAATATTTAATGATCAATAAATAAGTTGTGAATTAAGCTAGATATCCTACTGGTTTCTGTTAATTTTTCACACTTCAAATCGGGACGTGTTGTAGGCAGGTAGGCTTAATCGTCGAAATGAGAGCTTGCCAATTTCTTTTATTATTATTTGTGTGCACCGATTTTATTTTTGGTACTGAAGACACAGAAGATGAGGAGACCAGGAAGAGGATACTGGACCAATTAACAAAAACACGTACTGTGTTATTAGATGATTACCATTTGGTTACTAGGCAGGTTGCCACTGATGTATATATGTTTAGAAGTTACCGCACCGTTTCTGTTGTCTTCTACCCTGTTATGAGGGATGTTACCGACGCTCGCTTCACCTTCCAATCTGAGGAGCTTCATTTGAATAACATTGGTAGGTAGCATGCTAATATTTCTCTTAGAATAAGTTTTGAAAACTATACTTTAAAGCTGAATAATATTATTGCATGTGGAATGTTTTAAATAATCATTTATTTACTTAAATTATAGTAAGTCTGAGAAGAAACTATCGGGCTAAAGGTAAGGTCGTTAAAATTAACAAGTTTACTTTATTTTGATGTCACAGATAGTTGAGATAAGTTCATATAATTAATTTTATATAAACACTAATTACGACTGAAAAATTTATAACTTCTGCCCCATGTGACCTGGAATATTTAAAACGAATTAGTTGAATGTCTAAAATTACAGACTGCCTATTTATTAAAAAAAATTGTTAATATTTATTAATAACATTATTTTTCAATATTTTCTATTGCAGTTGAGGCATTATAATTCAAGTCTAGTCTAGTCTCTAACTATTATAAAAACTTGCTAATTTGTTTTTAAAATCTAATTATATCTAATTAAATATATAGATAAACTCAAAAAAACTTTAGTTTAAAAATGTGAGTAGGTAGGTGTAATAGAGTAATGTAGAATCTAAATTACATTTGGCTAACCATTTCTTCAAACTCCATCTGCTTATTACCAGTCTTAAAATTGTGGTCTTAGTAGTGAAAAGGATACAGTATCTATTTCATAGATGAGTAGATGCTAACCCGTGATCTATTATTACTAGCTGTAGTTTGCTTGTCATAAAGGTATATTTTATAACTATATAGAAGTAAAATTATAGTATAGTATCAATCTGCAACTGGATAAACTGATTACAATAATGAACCACCATCTAAAGCAGTACACAAACAAGATTTCTTAAAAAAATAAGTTTTTTAAAAATATTCATTGCATTTCCAAACAGCAACCAACCAACCAACTCGTTATTACCGGCCGAACAGCAACCGACAATTGTTTTTTTTCTTAAAAAACTTGATTTAAGCAAATCCTATTGGAACCTTACTAAAAGGTTCATAACGAAAATAATGAGGTACCTAGTGTAAAATTAAAATGCATAAAATAATCAGGCTCAATGTCATTTTTAAATCATGCATTAATAACTGTATCATCGCCATAGTATAATATATTAATATAGTATATAGTTATCATCCTCAGCCTCTGCACTAATTAACACAATGCATTTAATTTAGCTTCACCTCGAGAATGATGCAAACCTCACTCACGCCTACGATAATGCATTTATTGTCCAAGTGTCCGTCCAGTTGCTATGCTTTGTTAACTGATTGTCTCGTCTTCGAGTAATTGAAGATTTCCTGCGTTACTTCATGATGTGACATCTTATTTGTGCTTGGAGAAGATTAATGTTTTATGACATTTTAAACTCAGTAAATGGAGTAGCTTCAACCATATGGTAAAGATAAAATTAATTCTGAATCACTCTCCAGCCTCCTAACTATTTCCCGACACCAAAATCATACATTAAATCACATCATTTATCCATTAAATGCAAACAAAATTAGATACTTTTATAATTTAGTATGTAAGGATGTATTTCAAGCCAATATTTTTCCACATTGATCAATGGCTGAAGGCTCTGTAATCAGGTCACTGTTACTGTATCCATTTTCACTAAAAGGTCATTCGCTAATTAATTCAATTAACAAAATGTCACCTGTTCATCTATACTAATATTATAAAGAGGAAACATTTGTACCTATTTTTGTATGTTTGTAATGAATAGGCTCAAAAAGTACTGGGCCGATTTAAAAAATCTTTCACCAATGGAATGCTACATTCTTCCAATTTGACATAGTCTACATTTCATTTTGAAAAAAATTTGGGATCCTTGGTAAAATTTGTACAATGTAACCGAAGATGTAGAAAAATGCGTCTTAAAATGTCTTTCGTTGAATGCGCTGCCGAAACTATTAGCGATAGAACAAAATAATGTACAACAATATTGAAGAACATCATAATGTCTACAAAAAACTCCGCGGTAGCATATGTCCAACTATTGTAGTTATGTTACTACAACAATCTAAATTTCCAAAAATAAATAATTGTCTACCCCGTGCTAAGCCGGGACGGGCTGCTAATCAATTATAAAGAAGCTTTAATTTCCCCCCTTTTATGCAGTGTGTACTATGCCTAATCTGAATCAACTACTTGTATGCCTTTAAACATTTGTGGAAGAGTACAAAAACAATAATATTCAGTCATTGTTTAATCACTTCAAAATTAATTCAAAAGTTAGTTATGACTTAGGTCTGTCCCTTTTCATTATATTTTAGGCCCTCTCCCACACGGGGTTGTGACTTACATAAAGTATAGCTAAGGGTAATTCAATACCCAAGTAATTGGTCCAATCTAAGTAATTTGTCGCCGCTGTAAGTGAGGCGAGCCTGCGTGGGCTGTTTCATGAAACTAACCAAATTAATTAATTGTCACTGGTAAACGATCTTGCGGGTTTCTGGAGTTTCGGTCTTGTACTTACACTATTTCAATTTGAATTGACACTCGGTCAATTTATAGCGCTGGAAGTGTCCGCTAGGGGCGCTGGCAGCGTTAATGGGGAATAGTCAATGGATTTTTTTTAAACATGAAACCAATGAATGCGGACTTTAACTTAATTGGGAAAAAGCTATTTAGACAGAAACATTAACTATTCAAAGGAACGCCGCGTCATTAGATCGATGTACGTAATATTTTATTAGCCAACATTTTTTTATCAATCCAATACAACGTTATCTTTGGAAGAATACGATAACGATTTGTTTAAGCTCGACATGTAAATATGAATTTTCACCGTTATCGAAATCTGTGCGATAGTAGATAAGGTTTTGTTCATATACCAATTTATTGTTCTATAAAAATGTGTTAAAATAGCCCTTTTTTTTCTATTTCAGGATCATGCAATCCACAAGAGGTGATAGTAAACCTCAAGCACGGATCCTACCCTGCAGTTAATCCTGATGGGTACGACTTCCCCAAAGATTTCTACGATACAGGGAAAAGAGAACCCATTTATACGCTAGAACTTCTGTCTGACGGCAGAAATAAGACGTATTCTATAGAGAACCCTAAGCCAGGTAACTGGTACGCCTTGATTTATATAAAATGGGAGGATCCGAGGACACAAAAAGTTGAACAACAAGGTTAGTGTTCTATGTAATATATTAATTTAAAAATATCTCAATTTTAAATATTTTCGGATCCGAAACATTATTATTTTTTTCAATTTTGAAATTTTTATATGGCTGCAAGCGGTTATAGTTGATGTTCGACATGATGGACGCAGGGAGAGGCCGAATATCTTCCGGCTGATAATGATGTGAAGTGAACTGGCTATAATATAGTGGATATCGTACGTAGGCTAGGACGGCTGCGCTGACCTGACAATGCGGTACTGAGTATCTACTCAGTATTCGCATTCTCGCCACTTAACCCGTTGTAATGCCTAATTCTATGATGTTGTTATAAGTTTATAACAGTTATTATGATTCATACTCCATTATAACAAACATCCTATAAGAGAGTAGGCACTTGTTCATTAATAAATTAAATTTTTCTGTAAACATTTTTTGGAATGTTCTAAAAACTCCAAAACAATAAACCGGACGATCTTTTTAATTAATTATCTGTGGCCTATAAATATCGTGACCTCTGTCCTTATCTAAACGCGCTTTATGAACATAAATATCGGTTGTATCTGTCATAATGTTGATTGATTATTTCCTACCATGTTTGAATATTACGATGTCATTTTATCGTTATTTAAAATGATGACGGTCTCCAAAAACAATGTTTCGCTACTCCACTTTAAAGCCTGTTGATTCTAAAGTAGGGCAATGTTTCTTATTTTAATTTACAATTAAAAATGTAATTGTATAGAGAGGGCATGCCCGTGCCTTTAGCCAAACGCCACTTTAGCGCTTGTCTACAGAGGAGTAGAAAATTAAATGTATGGGGATGACACTGACAAATGTCAAAATTTACGTCAATTCCATATAATTTGGTTTTCTATTCAACATGTAGACAAGCGCTAAATGGTATTTGGCTACAGCTGCCGAAAGCAACCTTATCTTTCGTACCGTAACCGTAGGAGATACCTACCTTTCCCCCCTTAAAAAAAAAAGAGATCCTACCTACGATTGTTCCGCTGGTCGCGTGATTGTAAATTCGACGGTATCTCGTATCTCCTGATCCGTACTGTACCGTATTCAATTATTAGTCTAAGAGCCTATTTCATAATAAGTAACATAAATTTTATCAGCAGTGGTGAAATATGATAAGGATAAATATGAAGCGAATCGTATAAAGTATTCAAAATACCTTGAAATCTATTAGGAAGGATTTTTAGTAAATGCACCGATAGATAGACTACCTCACAGGCCGAGTGGTCACAAGTGCGACTGCCGGGTAAGGGGTCTCAGGTTCGATTCCCGGGTCGGGCAAGTAAAACTGGGTTTTAAAAAAAAATCACAGTAGCACGGAGCCTGGAATTGTGCCCGGTATATGGCAATAGGCTCACCCCCTATTACATAGCACTCATAACATAAATAGTGAAAAGTGGGTGTTACATTGTACAGTGACATAATAAATACCTACACCTCTGCCTACTCCTTCGGGAAAAAAGGCGTGAAGTTATGATGTTATGTTGCACCGATAGATGGGCACTATTACAATTACGTTATTCTGGGCTATTGCGCACACACACTATGACACTACCTAATACATATTATTGTGGTCACTAATGGTGATGGAGAGCTAACCAAAATTACTTGTAGGTCTTGTTAGTATTCATAGACTTGTTATTCGACCACGGTTGTTTATCGTAAAATCTGTCTGACGTACCTCTTCGTGGTCGTGACCTAAGGAGTCTATATCCAAAAGACTGGCAGCATTGCCACGTTGTATGGCAATGTTTAACCCTTGACCTTACTGTTTTTTTATGGGATAAGCCGGCAAACGAGCATACGAGCATTACGTGATGGTAAGCAATCGGCATCGCCTATGGACACCTGGAACACTAGAGGCGTTACAAGTGCGCTACCGGCCTTTTGGGGATTAGAAGTTTGAGAATTGTTGGGGATTCTAGGATTGGGGAGATTTGGGAAGGGGGGAGTGGGCTGGGTAATTGAGCCTCCTGTAACCTCATTCACACGACGAAACACAACGCAAGCGTTGCTTTTCTGTCACTCCGGTCGAGCCGGCCCATTCGGCAGTATGGCTCTCCCACACTTGTTGATGGTAATCCATTTGAAAGATATTTTTTTAGCGGTTGCTTTACTTGTTGGTATTATACAAGGTGTTGTTTTGAAGCCGTCTCATTTTCTAGGAGGTAACTCGGCTATCGATTCTGAGTCCAAATCAATAAAAAAATTGTAGGTAAATATTTTTAATTTTTCTGTAAATTACGGAAATCCGTAAGTGCGAACTACACGCCCGCCGCCGTCTTGTAACTAGCTTTACAACGCGGCTTAACACACACAAACTCAAACACGTAATTGATATTCCTCATTCCATAAAACTCCAATAAGAAACATTGCTGTCGCTTTTTCTGAAATACTGTCGAACTTAAACGATTTATTTTTAACTATTGGCCCGAATCTTTCTCTTACATTGAACCTTTATGACTTCTGAGACATGCCCCCTAGAAATGTCACGGTTTCAAAACTACGCCTTGTAGAGGTTGTAAGTGCGCTTGATCATGAGATCCTGCTCCTGGGTGCGTGTTTATCATATCAAACGACCAATAACAACAGTTAGTTTGCAAATTTTAAATACTAGTTAGAACTATTGGTTTATTTATTTACGCTTCGGGGAATGACGTTCGTGGTTTACAAGTATTTTTCCTCATTAGGTGTGTATCATTTTGTACAACCAGAATTTAGAACTTCACAGACATAACATCACGCGTTTTATCCCTGAAGGGGTAGGCAGAGATGCAGATTACGGCACTTAATGTCACTGTACACTGTGACACCCACTTTTCACTATTTCTGTTATGAGGCCCATGTAATAAGGGGTGAGGTGAGCCTATTGGCATATACCGGCCACAATTCCAAACTCCGCACTACTACTGAGAATTTTTAAAAGCCCAATAATACTTTGCTCGACCCGGGAATTGAACACGAGACCCCTTGCCCGGCCAACGAGGCAGTTAGGCTCTTCACAGATTTGTAGGTAATTATTTAAATATCATAAATAGGAGTTGCGTGTTAATAACTTATTTATAGACTTACTAACCGTGGCCCCGACATTGTTGTTGTAACAATAATATGTAGAGATCTGTTGATAAAGTTTGATGTATATTTAATACACGGTGGAATGTTAGTCCCGGAGAACCTAACGGGTTACCGGGTGGCGCTCCGGCTTGACGTGCAGGAGAAGGAACGGGGTGGTTTTTAGTCAGTACGAGTCTGACACTCCCTCCCGCCTCACTCAGACGGGAGCAGTCATTCGACGATTTCCCCCCTTAAAAAAAAGGGTGGAATGTTGTAATGCCACCTGAAGGCGAAGTACTCTTAATATTTTAGATAGAAAATTTTGCTCAACGAAAACATTCCTTTATTTTTCATTAGAAAAAAACGGTTTCAAAGATTAAAAAAAAAATACAGTAATCGAACTGACTAAACTCTGTAAAAGTTGCATCCTGTAGTTTTATTGCATCGATCGTTAGGGTCAATAAAATCTTTATTAGAAATTTCTTAAACAAACTTCATGAATAGAATGAAAAGAACAATGAAATCTTAAATTAATAATTCAATGTTTGATCCAATAGTTAAATCACTTAGTACCTAATAAGAGTTCCTCTTCAGGTAGCATTACAAAATTCCACCCTGTATATTATGTACCGGCACAGAATAACAACTCCATGCAAGATCTATCTTACTAATATTATAAACTAGCTTTTACACGCGGCTTCGCTCGCGTCACAAAAGGATAAAAAGTAGCATATGACATAATATCAATACACACAGCGCCATCTATACCAATACTTTTGTTTTCCCTCGGGAATATAATTTTTTCCGAGATAAAAAGTACCCTATTATTTATAATTATGCTAATTATTTTTTTACACTAAAATCAGATCTGTTTGAAAAGGCTGCCTGTCCTTAAACCACCAGGACTAAAACAAAAACCAAATGTTACAATGAAATATTTGATTCATCAACATGATTCATGAATAAACAAGGGAGAAGGCAACAGCTTTAAACTGTTAAACACCGCGAGGACACCGGTGACCGCAACATATTGTTCTTTAGTTCTTTAATTGTGTCTATAATGACGGTAATCAAAGGGTTAAGATACATAATTTACTAGCCTATATAAAGGTACCTACAGAGAGTTTCATAAAACACAATAAAGCAATAAAAAGTAATGAAATCGGTAAACAAATGTCACTAAAATGCGTTAAAAACATATTATCATTTATTTACATATCCTTATGTATATATGTGTATATGTATGCATGTATGTATGTATGTGTATGTATAGGTATGTGATGTAAGTACCTGAGTATGCCTAGAATCACCTCCACTATCATTCAGTGCTCCATTCACCCAAAGGTTGCCTGGTAGAGATCGCTTTTAGTGATAAGGCCGCCTTTGTGCCCTACTATTCTTGGTTGTAACTCTACATATATGCTTATATTACTTTAAGGTGTACAATAAAGATTATTATTATTGTCTTTACCATTCACGGGACCACAGGGTCCCGGTCATTTGGGAGGCGTACGAGGGGCCGAAGCCAACTGCGCAGAGGCCCTTTAGACAACTTTAATTTAAATGTAATGTAGACACAAACCGGCGACTATCCCTGTATGCACTATGGAAATGCACCCAAGGACAGTCCCAGGTTAGTGTCGGACTATTGTGAATAATGGAAAAAAAAAGGTAGGGCTATGGATGGGTTGCTGTGGACTGGGAAATTGGGAACTATGGATTGTTTCGGCAGGTGCCATAGCCATGGCACCTGCCGAAACAATGTAATTATTACACGTAAAAATGGCAGGCGGAGACTCGCCAACTCACCGACCGGGCCCCGGGAATGGTTGCTAGATATAGCAACATAGGGGCAACGAGAATGTGAGTGGCTGAAGGGTTAAGAAACTACCACCGCTTTCTACTCAGATCATCTGCTCCAGCCTCCTGCATCCCTGGCCCACTCGCGACTTACGAATAGTTTCTTACCCTCCGAGCAGGATCACTGCTCTCGCGACTCCACTCTGGACGGCCAATGAAGGCAAGCCAGAGGTGGGAGACCTGTTCCTTGTCATCGTTCACTCCAGCCAGCCAATTAAGGCAATTTTTTTTTTTTTTTTTTTTTTTTTTAATAAATGATTTGCATAATAAACCCAAAAGCGATAACAATTGAATTAATACATTCAAACTAAAACGAAACACTACAAGCACAAAATTCATTCACCGCTTATACATATACATATTATTGAGTTTAAACTAAATATACGGTCATAAGCATGAGTTTAAACTCGACGCGGTGTGATCCCGCTCGAAGCCAGTGCGTGACCTCGTTACGTGATTGTTCGACTTCCGACATCCTGTGACAATTGTATGCAGTCGTGATGATACGTACAAAAGCTTCGAGTGTAATGCTATTTAGATTTATCTTGTCCCTTTTTGTGATGTATGTGTATTGATGGTTATATCTCTCATTAATGTGAATCGTTTGCGATATTGCATTGTTAGTCTATTTCTAGGTCGATTCTCTCTCCGTCGCATTATTGTTGAGGCCGATTTTTCAATCCTTACTAACATTATAAATGGGAAAGTGAGTTTGTTTGTTTGTTCCGCTTTCACACCGTAACTACTAAACCGATTGTTTTGAATTTTTGCAGACGTAAAGTTAGAAGTCTGGATTAAATAATAGGGTACTTTTTATACCGGGAAAATTTGATATTCTCGAGGGAAAACGAAATTATTGGTATAGATGGCGCTGTGTGTATTGATTGGTATATGTCACATAGGCTACTTTTTATCCTTTTGTGACGCGAGCGAAGCCGCGGGTAATAGCTAGTTAACAGATATTTCTTAACTGTAGAATACAATTGATATTTTACCGTTTTTTAACCGACTTTAAAAAAGGAGGAGGTTATACGTTCGGCCGGTATGTTGCTTTTTTTTTTGTATGTATGTAGGCGCATAACTCTGAGATGCGTGAAGCGATTTACAAAATTCTTGTTTTGTTTGAAAGGGTATACTCCCGAGATGGTCCCATTTCCATGAAGTCAGGATCTGATGATGGGATCCTAGGGAAACCGAGGGGAACTTTCGAAAATTCTATGGGCGAGTAATGCGTCTATTATGTTTTTCAATTACGATTTTTAAACACTACAATTTGATAAGGGTCTGGAGTCAACCTGATGATAGAGCCGACAGACAGTCGAGGGAACTCCTCAATGGTTTATATTAACTACCTTGTGTTTGGGCTTCATTAATTTGTATTGATGAGAACTTTACACCTAGATAGAGTGTGGCTGTCATTAAGGGTCTGATGATGAAGAAGTGTAATTGTTAAGGGAACTCCTCAACGGTATACTGTAACTACCTTGTGTTTGGGCTTGTATAATTTGTATTGATTAGAACTTTGCACCTATGTAGATTATAAGTAACAAAACGGGTATAATTATGTAGCTTTACACTGAAAATGATAAAATAATAAAATAAAAACTGCGTTTAAAAGAGCGATCTCATAAATGGTTAGTAACAATTTCATGGCACCGACTTCTTACCTATCAGTGGGTGGGTAACCTATCAGTACTAATAATAGTTATTTTTTGCTTTTTAGTTTTGACTTTTTGTTTGTTATTAGTTTTTGGTTTTTTGAAGTCCGTTTTTTAAACGCAGTTTTTATCATATTGTAGAATTGGATACTTGCCTAGCGCTTTTAACCAACCAAACTCATCAGATTTATAGTATAAGATAAGATTATCAAAATAATATAAAGTATGATGGTTGGGGGTCTACCCAAGACTTAGCATCATACTTCTAAATAGGTACAACATCAGTAATGTTGCAGATTTTAGGCTACGAGGAGTCCTTTTCAACTTTTAACAGGCGAGACGAGTCGAACGAACTTGTTTGTTGCCTCAGAAAACTTGAAAAAACTTGAAAAGATGTGTGGCGGACAGTATTGTTATTTCCTACTTGTGTCTGTGTCTATCTGTATAAACCTACACTTGAATCATGCCCATATTGAGTAGGTAAATAGTATTCATAAAAAATGTTGTGACTCAGCCTCACTAGCAGATTTTGATAACGTAGGTAGCAACCACTTTTCGTCGAATACTACTAAACACTTCGAATTGTTTATTTACTATAATAATTTTATAATACTGTTTCGTCTTTCGATTGATAAAATAAATATCTGTTTTATTTTTAATTTTCAGGTCTCGTCGCGAACTGCCAGACGATACTGTACTCAGATTTACAAGTAAAACGCAATGAAAACATCGAGTTGATAGATTGTTACAATGGTGTAACAGAGATAAATTACGGCGACTTGCCCGCTCTCTTCAAATGTATGTCCGTCGACAGAGTCGACCCGATCGCTCTCAATATCTCGATAGTCAACACTTCCATAGGGGACAACGAACTGTTCTTTAGAGTACAGGCCCTATCTATACCAACAGTTGAGGAAAACATCATACACTGTGCTTTCAATCCAAGAGCAAACAATTTTCAAACTATCACGTTCATCCCTCACCCGAACGCCTGGCACTACATCCACATAGGACCTATAGATGGCAATTCATCCAGTATCGCCGACTGCGAATCATATTTCTTAAGAACAGACATAGACGAGCTAGTCAACCACACAGTTACAGACTTTATGCGGGACGACAAAGGTCGATTTTTCACTTTCGACTACGGTGTGCCCACAACAGACATCCAAGACACGACGAGTCTCATCAATCTAACTTCGTCTGAAATAAAGACGTTTAGGTTTAAAATCAATCAGTTTTTAGACATTGGAGGGAGTTTATCAATAGCGACGAGTCTTCTTATGAGTGTTAAGTACTACATGGGATACAAGAGGGAGGCAGAAAAGGAAACATTGTTAGCCTTTACTGAGGATAACCAGTTTTTCAAGGTCGTGGTCTGTGTGGATATTGGTCATCCAAGTATACCTTTGGAGAGTGGTCATTGCCGGTACAATGACAGGGTTACCCCGGCTTTGTTTGTGTTGAATAGTACGGACTCGGACTCGATATACGACAAGACGTTAATTCCGTTCCCTGATAGTGGAACTTGGTACGTAACTCTTCGGTTGTTCTGTGACCAGATTGTTTGTCCTTGCCGAATTGGGGCTAACAATACGAAGTATTATGTAGATGCTGATGGGAAGAAGGAATTTGATGACTCAGTAGTTGGGTCGAACGATACTCGTCTTGGTACGACAGAGTGCAATGCAACTGCCGTGTTGACGGTGTCCTCAACGTCTTGTGTCTCTGGGAAGTGCAGTAACCATGGCAACTGTTTGGTTAACACGTTCGGAGCGCTGATGATGTCATTTTGCTCATGCGTTTCTGGATACGGAAGTAAGTTCATGCAAATATTTTTGTAACTTTACTTAAAATTAGTCCCTGATAACCCATTCAATATATTACTGTCATCTAAGTGGGTTCGAAACCCGAATATATTGATTATTTAATTAATTTTTATGTTATACTACGAAATCTTAAATCGTTATCTATGTTTACATTTTTCTTACATAATCCAACTTACATGAAATATTAATTATTTGGTTCTCAATTCCAGGTTGGGACTGTTCTGATAACTCAAGAATGGACAGCAGAGCGTACATGCTTCTTTCTGTACTTCTCCTAACTCTGAGCAACATTCTCTTCTTCTTCTCAATCTACGTGGCGACGATCCGGCTGTACTACACGGAGGCTATGATGTATGCCTTCACCATGATCTTCTCAACTTTCTACCACGCGTGCGATGCGCCTTCTCAAGTCGCCTACTGCATCATTAGAGGTAACATCCTCCAGTTTGGAGACTTTTACTGCGGGCTCATGTCTTTCTGGGTAACCTTACTTGCCATGAGCATTATAAACGAGAGGATACGTTCCTCACTACAACTTATAGGTGCAATAGTCATAGCTTTACTTACAACTTGGAACATGCACTCCTTCGTCTCCTTCCTACTCCCTGTCGCCGTCGGTACATCAATAGTCTTCAGTTCCTGGTACCTGGATTATAGAAAACATAGGAGTCTCAAGTTCCCTAGGTCGTACTTCTTTAAGCACATGCCTATAGGTCTAATATTAGTTACTGTAGGTTTAGTATCATACGGTTTCTTACAAACAGAACAAAATTATAAAATTGTGCATTCACTGTGGCACATGATTATAGCTTTAAGTGTCGGGTTCCTGTTACCCGATGTGAAACGGGCGAATGACGTCAACCCGTTCCTACCAAGCAGTGGTTACTACAAACTGCCTTTTCCCAGTATATTCCGTAGATCTCCAGCACCTATAGCGAATGATTGAAGTGTGTCCGAAACAATGACGTATTTATTAGGACATAAGGGTTATTTTTGTAACATAAAAGTTGGTTATTGTGTTATCCAATGTTGTAATTAAGTACAAGTAGCGTATTACTTTAGTATTCTCAGTTTCTTTTTTTTATTAAAACAAGAGTGAACATTACGATCAAATATAGAGGTGCGATTTTTTACTTAGTCGTAGGGAACAACAATGAAAACTTAGTATTTTTTCTACTAGTCATCAATGAAGTACAGGATTGTTTTATACAGGTCTCGTGTCATTACTAAAATTTTCTATGGCGTATTTTTATAGTGAACTGACGATGACGATGGAATTGTTGCAAAGGTATATTATGCCAATGTTGGTAGGCCAACATTCCTATAGCACTGTTCTATAATGAAAGCAGTGATTGTTGGTGTTAGTTGACCAATGTTTGGCATGCGTTGGTGGTCCAATATATTCCCCATCTTGTATGTAATGTGATGGTTATACCAAATAGATATTTACTCTTCAAATATTTGTATATACTGACGACTAGAGTAAGGGTAGATATAGGTATATCCAGAAGTAATGTACTCATTCCTACTAATTTAATATAACGAATTGTTTGTCCAATCAATTAAACTGTTGTACTAAATGTTGATAATTATTAATACTACGTGAATTAGAATATGCGACTTAATCATACGAACGTACTCGACTTGTTTCAAGCCACGACTGGGGTATATAATCATACGTTGTCGCGCATTTTGCTCATAGTTATAAACCCTGGTCTTGGCTTGTAACTAGTCGAGCGCACTCGAACAGATATGATAATTTAAGTCGTATATTTTAACAAAATTTGTATGTGTCACGATAGTTATTATACACGATAAACGTTGCTGTTATAAATGTTTAGATAGGGCACAGCAAGAGGTCTTTGGTTCGAGCCCCTTGCCGGATAAAGAATGTTTATTATTGATACTTACATTTAATGTCATTTCAAACCGAAGTTCTGGAATATTCCAGAAATTAATTTAAAGTGTGTGTATATGTCATTATGCTATAGATGTGATAATATTATAAACATAATTGCTATGTGAGACACTTCGAAGCTTTAGTAGTAAGGTGACATATTTATAAAGAATAACCCACGCCCCAAACAATTCGACAATAACGTTGTAAAACTAACAAAACTAGACTTTAATGATGCTAAGATAAAGTTTAACATGCATTGATGAAGTTGCTTCCTATTAATTGCATTTAGTTACCAACATTCCTTAGTGTATCTATCGTTTTTTGCGTGTTTAGAATATTTAATGTTCAGGTCATATTCTTGTATTAAGTTTAGAATGTCACCCATAATAAACTGACTGCCTTCTTCTCAAGAAAGAAGAAGAGATCTCGTGCTTCTTTCCATAGTCTTAGTATAACTTCGTCAATGGTGCGGTGTCTGGTGTCTGGACAATTACAGATAATTCCAGGCTGCACTTTTCAAGGTCAACGGTCTGCTAAACGTAACTATGACGACATCTTAGCATCAACTTTTCGCTTCTATAACATAATACATTAAATAGTCAGAAATGCAAATTCATTCATTAAATTAAAGCATCGGAATGCACGCATTTCCAACTATGTACTTCTGAATTAATGGAAAATGTTCAAAGTCGAAGTCAAAGTCAAAATCATTTATTTCAATTAGATCGGAAAGACACTATTGAACGTCAACAAAAAAAATTTAATAAAAGTGAAGCTATTTGCTCATTCCAAGGTGTGAATTCTTATGGAGAAGAACGAGCAAGAAACTCCATAGGTTACTCTTTTTCATTCAGGTTCACAATACAATTCTCTATTATTCTCTATTCTCTATTGATTATTATGTTTTCGGCTTCGATCCTCGTTTCTAGTCAAACAGTAACGTGAGTAAACCGAAAACATAATAATTAATTTAGTATCTGTGACGAACGTTTTAATGGAAAATGTGATAGGCTCCTGTATATTATTTGTTGTATGGCTTATAAGCCATTTTTGTGCGCCCTATAACGAATCATGTTGTATATTTTTCTACTCATACTTTATTCATACTGGCTAATCCTCTGCTTGTTTATGCTAGTATTTATGTCTCTGTCACACATATGTTAAAGCATAGGTGAAAGACAGGGATAGAAGTAGAGCTAACTTTGGATTAATAGGCAGTTCTCAGCCTTACTATTATTTAATACATAGTTGAAATTGTAAGTGATCGAGGTTGGTTAGATAGATCTCAGAGTACAGTCATTGGTATTAAACTATTTAGATACATTCTTATAACATTGTTTAAACGGAGTCTGGAACTGTTCCTAGCGTATGCTTATGCGTACCCGTTCTTTCTTTTTGCCTTCCCACCCACTGGACAAATCGCGATGATGACATCTGTATTTATTTTGTCGTCACCACGCAGCAACACCCTGACTGTACTTTAAGAACTAATCACCAACGATCTTAAATGATGGTCCAGTTTCACAGGAGTTATTTTCAACTTTTAACAGGATTTCCAACTTTATTGCTTCTAGAATAAAATTGAAAATTGATTGATACTTGAATTGGGTAGTTTTCAGGGTATGAAAATTAAAAATCGAATTAGTCCGGTTCAGTCAGATATTAAAAAAATATTAGACACGTATTTTTTTTATTTTCTCGTATTAGGTTGCAATATTTAGATGAAATGGCGCTAAGTTTAGGAGTGGGAGGTTGTTACGTCATAACGTGCTACAAAATGTGGCACACTGTGTCGTCACACGATATTTCAAATTAATATATCGTCAAAAGTATTTATTTTGTGAGAAAAGAAAAAATACGTGACTAATGTTTAAAATAATGTACCAGAGGGACATTAAAATAACATTTAGGAAACTACCCTATTGAAGTTGGTGATCTGCTGCCTTAATGGTAATTTTTTCTGTTTATTTTGATAATGACTGTGAAACTGGTCCAAACATGTTCTCTATATAATTTGTAAATACTGAAATGGTGCCTTATATTGTCCATTTGAAACGATAAATAAAATAATAAATTAGAAGTATTGTGCCATTATTGATAATGTATCTAGTTATTTATGTATCATTTATTTATAAGTTTAAAGAGATTGTGTAACTGTATGAACAAGTTAATTGTGATTATGCATAATAAATGCAATATTATGTTACATTATTATAATTATACGTATATTTGTTAAAATATGCCGAAATAAATAAATAGGTAAGTACTCCCTAGTCCAATATCATAATAAATTGTATGTTTTTCATGATATGAACAAAATACATAGGCAGCTACACAAAATATCAATGTTATATACTCAGTGTATAATTGATTTTACACGTTATCACAAAATGTATAAGGTTGAAATTCCATTATGATCATGTGCGTAACGTAAGTCTTGCAGAGTAAGAGACTTAGGTTCACAGTTTAATGTTGTAAAAAGCTTTAAAAATATTTTTTCTCGATTATCAAAACATTCCTTCATTTTATACGGATGAATGTACTGAATACGTATTATTCTTTTTATATATATACCTATCACTATTATTTAAAATTGTATCGACCTAAAGAGTTACCATGTTGGAAAATGTTATACCTACTAGATAGAAAATAAAATTAGGATTATATTGGAATTTAATCTTAGATATTTTCTGTATATTTGTCACAAACGATTGTTTATGTAGACGTTGGTTTGCCATTGTGATATTTCAAAGGTTCCTCATGGTTCTATGCTATGGTCGCTACATGTGAAAATTTTACTACACTTAAAACTCTTTTTTTAAGTTCCCATTTCATTTTTCGCTTATTTATCTTGTTTCTTCATGTATTTGACCATGTAGGTAGGTACTTGTGTATTTATGAATAAATAAATTCAACAAAATGTTAGTGCATGTCTATGCACTGTGTTATGTTTGCCCGAGGGCTCCCGTCGGACTGGAAAGCAGCAAGTTATTACACAAAATAATCTTACTATTTATAATGGAATTGGACGTTTTTAGACGTCTGATCTTATCTCTTGATGGAAGTACAAAGAACTGTTTAGGCTTGAAATGCCAAACGGAGAAATTTTCCGCCATGTTTAGTTTTCATGACATATTTTTATTTAATAAGCTCAAAAATATATGTACAAAATATTTAGCTCAAAATACTTTTTTTTTCTTTTATAGTTGGACAAAAGTACTGTTTCCAAATTAACTTTTTTTACAAGCCATGTTTATCATAGAATTTAAAGTTACCAAGATGTTTATAAAACAGAATGTTCTATGCCATTATATTGAATTTGGAACTCTATTTATATTTAATTATGCTTTATTTCTGATTGTAAAATTTATAATAAGTATATTTTCGTTGTCAATTTCTAAATGTGATTATTAATATTGAAATATAATTTATAATGAACTGAGTTTTTCTTTCTATTTAACCTGCGTACTGAAATACATATCACCACCGACACGACACTATCCTATTCAATCCATCTAAATTCACCCTTCGATTCCAAAATTAGGGTCCACTTCTTCAAGTCATTCCCATCCCTCAATTAGCAAATATTTCATTACTACCCCCATTATGTGGGTGTAGAGGATTGCAAAATAAAAATTTTTGGGTTTAGACCTCTTTTTGATATACTGTAAGATTTTTTGTAGTCTGCTACAAGACTAAGCTATTCTATCACTGATGATAATGATCTAGAAATCGTCAAAAATTAGGCCTTTATAGGTCTAAGCCACTTTAATGGAGTCTTACCCTGTATCTCTCGGCGATGGCGACCTCTCGCGCCTGGGCCTAGTGCAGGCCATGATGCGGAGCGAGGGGGACTGGGATGCCGTCTCCTCCTTTTGCGAAGCAGTCATGCTAGCTAAGGAGGAGGCGGGACGCGTGAGGCAGCGAAGCGCTGCCTCCTCGCAACCCAGCCATCGCGAAGGACACACCGGGCGTCGGGGATCGCGGGACGATCTCCGGCCACCGTAAGCGCGGGCCTGCGGACGGCGAGCATGGGTGGCTCCCCGTCCGACCAGAAACAGACCCGAGCGTACGGCGCCGAGCGTTCCGCGCGCGCCTCAAAGAGCCATCAGACCACCACAGATGGGGCCCAATACGGCCGATGCCGATTCGGAGTCGCGGAGAACCTAACGGGTAACCGGGGCTCCGACTCGACGTGCAGGAGAAGGAACGGGGTGGTTTTTAGTCAGTAAGAGTCTGACACTCCCTCCCGCCTCACCCAGGCGGGAGCAGTCATTCGATGATTTTCCCCCCTTAAAAAAAACCGTATCTCTATACCTACATATATAATTTAACAGATTAGTAAGGTACGGTTGTGTTGGTCATTTTAGGGACGAATGACCGGTTTCTCCCAAACAAATACTTAAATCAGGGTCTATCTATGAATTTAGTGACGACGTCTGAAAATACTTTTTAATATAAAAAAACGCATAATATTTTAAAATTGATTTTATTAAAATATTATTATTTCAGCAAAGTGCCAAAAATATCAATTTTATTAACATGTTAAACGCCGAACGACGTTAGCAGAGGATTTGTCTTCAACAGTTTTCTATTGGCAGTCAAAGCCTTAATAAATTATGTGCACACAATAAATTAAAAACTTATACATACACTTACAGGTCACAATAAGCTAATCATCGGTTACATACAGTTCAATCCACAAAATCATAATAAATCACTAAATCTGCCTACAATGCAGATATTATCATAGAAAATATGACAAAATTTTCGAACATACATTATATTAGTAAAATTCTATGTTAACGACTTTTTACAATTTAACGGCTTGAACTGGAATATTTTGTTAGATCTAACTAGTACGTCATTGCAATGGGGCTTTTAGCCAACTGCTTAACGAAAGTCAATCTTATGGCTTAAGGCTTCAAAATACATAGGTTACTTTAATAACATTTTTAAACACCTGACATAAACTAATCTGAATATTTTTACAGGTTTGCCTTATAGACAATATATTTATAGGATCTAATTAACCTAACTACAGTAAAAAAGTAAAGTACAGTCACATATGAGGTAAACATCATAAAAATCCGTCGAGTAATTTTGCATGATTAACAGAGATACCTGATTTGATTTGAATCACATTTGGTATCTTACATAATACAAACATTAATACATAAATTGTCTATTATATAAAATATTCATATATCAACATTTTTGATGCATCTTTCTGTATTAGTCTTAATTAGATAGTAATCTTAAAAGGTTTTCACATTTCTTATAAGTCCTTTTCTCCAATCAGTGTTAACAAACAAATAAAGTTTTATTTAGTAAAATATGACATTAACAGGATGTATTGTCCGAGATCCATTAAGTAATAAGTATACATTTAAAAGATATACTATATATCACTTCTTAAAAACTTCTAACAGTACCCGCACCATACCGTATCTCCCTCTCAAACTGTTCCGCTTTTAAAGTCCCGTCAATACTAACACAGTTTTGGTTAAACACACTATATGCAGACACTTCTCCTTTCTTTCTCGGTCTTGTCCGAGTGTTAAGATAAATACCTATCAATACGGATATTACGAAGTACACCGCACCAAACTGTAGGTGAATGAACACTGCCCAGAATACTGCCCATATACATAAGTATACTGTCCATCTGATCAGACAATGTCTCCATGGTTCTTCAGGCTCTTCAAATGATTCCACTTCGCTCACTTCGGAAACTACGTCGTTGATTTCTTCTACTGTGTTGTCTGTTGGTGGTGGCTCCTCATTCTCCATCTGAAAATTAGGTAAGTAATTCAATATTTACTACATATTAGCTCCTGCCAGCGCTTTTACCCACATTGGCATGGGATAAAAGTAGCTTGTTTGTTATTCCAGATCACAATCTACCTCTGTTCCAAATTTTATCCCCATCCCTTCAGTAATTTTTGTTTTAGAGTCACAAACGAACAAGCACACACACACACTCAAATTATAATATTTATTGAATGATGAACTCTTGTGTTTGGTCAAGGACAACAACCTTCAAAAACAATTATTACATTAAAAGATGCAATAGTTCCAAATTTAAAAACATACCAATAAGACTTCATCCTCATGAACTTTCCCCATGTCTCGAATTATTTTTGGCACCAAAAAGTTCACTAATTTTTCTTTAGATTCCTCGATCTTCTGTTTAGCGTTCTCAATCAGTTCTTTACGGCGTCTTAGTGCCCGGTATTCCTTAAGTTTAGCCTCCATCCGCACTGCGATAACTGTTCGAATATTTGTACCTGCTGATAAGAAAACGAAGATTGATAAGTAAATACACTATTTATGATGATATCACGCGAAAAAATAATCAAAGTTAGGTATATGTATAAGCGGTTGGAATGTAAAGGTTTGATTCATTACAAGGCTGTACTTAACGCGGTAACTTACGTCAATTAATGTAAGGGCCTTTGGGGATTTAAAAGCAGCTATATAATAGTTGTTTTTAACGTAATAATGGTAAACAACGTAACCTAACCATGAAATTAATTGAATTTAATTTCAAAACAAACACGTATTAAAACTCAAATGACAAGTTGCCATTTTTGAAAGTTGCACCGTCAGTGTCAAATATGAACGAATGAAAACGGGAAAAGTAACCCTGTTCCACGGATTATTAAATTGGATTGATTTAATGAATTAATTGGCTGCCTTTTTCGCTTAATATTATTATAAATATGCGCATTCTAAGCAACTAAAACTCAATTAATTTAAATTATGTCGCTACAGATTTTACTGTAATGTATTATTTCAATATCTGAATGTTCATCCACATGGCAACCCAAATTAAAAGCGCGAAGTATGGACGATCGATATCCTGTCGTGCCGGAAATCACTGAAGAAAATGGTTTTTCAGTAAATAAATAAATAACGTGAAAAATAAGCTAAATGGAACATCAATCTGATATGGGCGCTTACGGAGAGAATCCAAATGTCCAGAACAGTGGAAATTATATTACAATAATACCTGTAGATTATTCCAGGCGTGGATATCCCATGCAAGCTGAATATCAATACAAGTAAGTGGTAGAGCATTGAGTATTGACTTGTTTTATTTACCATTAATGCACCTTTTATTTAATTTTATCAATAACTAGCTGACCCGTCAAATTTTGTAACGCCTAATAAAAAATTCTCACCTCTTAAACCTTCCCTGGACTTCCACGAACTTTTCAAGATGAAAATTAGCCCAATTGGTTCAGCCGTTTTCGAGTTTTAGCGAGACTAACGAACAACAATTCATTTTTATTTATATAGATATAGATATAGATTAAAATAACGTACAAATTGTCAACATTTCAATTAATGTCCTACAGTGAATTTCGCTCCCGTGAAGAATACTACAGCGTCCAAAGTCAGAAGTTACAAGCTGAAGTGAACGCGCACCTGTATTCCGTATCCCAGAGATTGCCCCACCTGTCTTACAGTCCACTAGGCCGGCACAGTGACTGGGACAAACATGACCCACACAAACCTCTACAGCCGGACTCCAAAGAGAGCAATAGTTCCGATTCCCTTGAGAAAAGTGTTATGGGTAAGTGCGGATGACTCGCTTTGCTATGTTAATTGTAACTGGAAAAATAGTTTGTATAATAACTATCGTGGGACATAACTAAATTAACTAAAAATCGCAGGTTACTCACGTGAATATACTGAGAAAAGCTCAAGGCTCATGAGGAAGAGAAACTAGTGAAGCTTTTCTTAGTATATTCACGTGAATAACCCCCGAAGTTTCAGATTGGAAGTCCTAATGAATTACTTACTACAATAAGTACCTAGGTACACATTTTTATGATTAAAGATGAACATTACAAATATACAGCTTCTAAATCTGACTTAAGCGTTGGTATCTGTGATCATTAAATCTATTTACAAATAATAACACAATAAAGCTGAACAGTTTACTTTGTTCAGTTAAACGCGTCCATCTTTTGAATGAGGTATATTATTTGTACATCGTACCTATTACAGGATCCAACCTCAGCAGTTGTTCCAACCAGACTGGGTCGAGCAGCATCGCCGCAGGATCTTTTAGTACCACGGAACCTATTACTAGCGGCGGCAGTTCTTCCAGCGCCATATCTCCACCATTACCAGGTCTGACCAAAAATACACTAACCAACGCGAAGAGTTTCCCTATTTCCAACGGAATACTTAATTATTTTATAAATTAGGTTTAAAAAAACCGACCTCCACCCCGCTTTTCTTGGGGTTAGTTAAAATCTTATCCTAATTAATAGTCTAAAACTGTTTGTTAATAGTCTAAAACACAAACATTTTTCTGAAAACTGTATCAATATCGGTTCGGCTAATCGCGAGATAAACGTGCACAATAATACATACATACATATGTATGTTTCTGTGTATACAGAAACATACAGGTCAAAGAGAGAAGTCCTTTTTTTAAATCGTTTAATAAAAAACTCATATCGCAATGTGTGGACCTTCCACCTCTCTCTTTTTGGGGTCCGTTGATTAATCTTCTAAAATCTTCACCTAAGTGTAACAAACAGTTTTCCGAAAACCGCATCAAAATCGGTTCAGCCAATCGCTAGATAAACGCGCACAAACATATATACGGTCAAAAGTCAAAAGTCCACTGCGCTGCAGCGCTTATACACACATGCACACGCATATTTTTATCCGTGTACGTACGCGTGCGTGTGTTTATGCACATTAATATGAAATTACTTACGCATTGCCGTGTGAACATCACTCACGGTGGCAGGGGACTTTTGAACTCTGACTGTACACCAGATCAAATAACCTCCTTCTTTTTTTGAAGTCGGTTATAAAAATACTCACACCGCAATGCTTTTACCAGGTTCATCAGGCAGTACAGCCTCATCATCAACAGTTTCCTCGAACCCCGTCACCTGTATCTACCTGATGTCCCGTACCGCAATCATGATGGAGATGAGCTCTGAAGAAATACCATCACATGTGACCGCAGCTCGGTTCCTTAATGCTCTGCTGGCTACTGAGGAGTTGGGGCTCTCGCAGCCGAGCACTAGAAGTTTAGCTGCTAACGTTTTTGCTTTGTGGATGTGCAGTCCTTTGTTAGGTAAGTGCAAGCAACTGCTGGTCTATAGCTGCCGAATAAATATGAAGTTATCATCCTCTGCTTACCTATAACATAAGGATAAAATTCTTATTCGACACCTCATTGTTCCCCAAGAAGTTTTCCAGTAAATCTAAAATAAGAAATTCTTCGCCTTCTGACTCTTCAACCTTTTTTTTTATGGCGTAAGCCGGTAAACGAGCAGACGGATCACCTGATGGTAAGCAATCGGCGTCGCCCATGGACACCTGGAACACCAGAGGCGTTACAAGTGCGTTATTTTTGAGGATTACGAGTTTGAGAATCGTTGGGGATTCAGGGCTTGGGGAGATTGGGGAAGGGGAGGGTAATTGGGCCTCCGGTAACCTCACTCACACGACGAAACACAATGCAAGCGTTGCTTCACGTCGGTTTTCTGTGAGGCCGTGGTATCACTCCGGTCGAGCCGGCCCATTCGTGCCGAAGCATGGCTCTCCCACACTTGACACACCTTTTGCGTTTCCTGCCCTCAATGATTTTCTTCCACTTCTCTTTAATCGCAATTGAATTCTTCAAACTGTCCCTTAATACGAAATACGTACTATTCCAGAAATTCAGTTAAAACCTCATCATTGCCCGTGGAGGTTCTGGGCAAACTGGCAGAAGTTGGTACATCGTTACGGTCACGCTTCGGAGTCGAGACTCAATCGTGACCAGCCCGTGTTACGACTACAGAGGAACGTGTTCTTTCCCAAACATTTAGAAGAAGGAATTAAGTAAGTTTATTGTGAATATATTCTATAACTAGTTACTTCCGCGCTGTTTCATACGCTCTGCCCATCTCCTATTGGTCGTAGCGTGATGTTTTATAGCCTATAGCCATCCTCGGTAAATGCGCTATCCTATCCAACACAAAAAGAATTATTCAAATCAGACTCGTAGTTGCGGAGATTAGCGCGTTCAAACAAACAAACAAAAAAACAAATTCTTCAGCTTAATACAATAGTATAAGACTAAAAAAAATGGGGGATTGCACAGTAACGCTTTACCCAGCCATTTCAATAAACACAGATACAGAACGATAAAAATTATAACATTCAAAGTATGACCGAAGTTCGCCTGTTTGCATGCTCTTTAATAGAGATCTAAAAGTACTGAAAGTAAAAGAGAAACTACCTCGATGGCCGAGTGGTCGCAAGTGCGACTGCCGGGCAAGGTGTTTTAGGTTCTATTGCTGGGTTGGCCAAAGTATTACTGGGGTTTTAAAAAAAAATCAGTGGTAGCGCGGAATTTGGAATTGTGCCCGGTATATGGCAATAGGCTCACCCCCTATTACATGGGACTCATAACATAAATAGTGAAAAGTGGGTGTTACACGTTTGTACAGTGGCATTAAGTGCCGTAAAGGCATGATCTTACGTTTTGAAACGAACTCACTTGTTTTCCAGGGACTCACGAATTCAAGAGTTGCTGTACGAAGAAGCTCGTCATAATGTCGTTACAGGAAGGTATCCTCTTGAGAGTGCTCAAGCAGTCATGCTGGGAGGACTACAAGCTAGGATACAACTTGGACCCTATGATCCACATCGACACACGGCGAGATTTTTCAGGTAAGTCATACAGGGTGAAAAAATTAAAAATGATATGAAATTAATCAGTTTTTATTAGATTAACTAAAAATCGCGGGTTACTCGCGTGAATATACTGACAAAAGCTTTACTACGCAGTAGGCTTATACTCAGAATTATTCAAAGCTCTACCAAGTATAGTGGAGTAGGCTGCATGACATCGCCGTGACCGCACACGCTGCTCATGAGGAAGAACCCCTCTGTGGTTCGAAACTAGTAGAGCTTCTCTCAGTATATTTTCTGTGAATAACCCGCGATTTTAGTTAATTTAGTATGTCTCACGATAGTTATTATAAAAACAGTTTTTATTAGGGTAAGACGTCGATGTTATTAACACACTTACCTTATTTGACCAACTAACCAATTAGTTATATAAGTTCAGATCAGAAATGTTTGTATTTGACTTTGATTTTAACTAAGTAATTACAATAGGGCAGATGACAAATTTTTATTTTACCTCTAATGTCCGTCTGATAGATTATTTTAAATCATTAGTCACGAATTTTTTTTTTCTTACAGAAACGAATACTTTCGACGATATATTGATTTGAAATGTCGCGTGACGTCACTTCTATGTACATTTTATACGTAGAAATGACGTTTTAGCCCCCACTCCTAAACTTTGATTCGTTTTATCTAAGTATCATATTATTATACGACAAAATAAAAAATACGTGTCCAATATTTTTTCATTACCTAACTGACGGACTAATTAGATTTTTAATTTTCATACCCTGTCATCATCCCTATTGTACTAACTAGATCCAAATTACGAATTAATAAATTAAATCAGTAATCAACGAACACAGCCACACAGCCCACACACATATCTAGCTATTCTCAATTTTGACAAACACAAGTCGATTTTCTGTCTCATCTCATATGCTTCAGGGCACAACAGGACAAATACTTACCGAAGCACGCGCGCTCAGGTCGCTGGGCCGCATTACTACCGGCTGGTCGGAAGGGAAGTCCAGAAGCTCGGCTGCTGGAGCAAGCACAGCGTCCACCTGCAGCACCGCCTCGCAAACTACGACACAAGTACCTCGCGCATACAAGGACACTGCCTACCTATGGGTCAGTAGTTCAGTACTCAGTAATAATATTATTGTTAGACTGTAAAGAAAATGTTCATATTTTTGCAAATTGAAAAATGATTGTAAGAAAATTTTTCGCAAGTCTTTTGATCTGTGCATATTTCTCATGACGTAACGTCATACAAAATTGTGTTTTTTTATGGCATAAGCCGGTAAACGAGCAGACGGATCACCTGATGGTAAGCAATCATCGCCGCCCATGGACACCTGGAACACCGAGGCGTTTTAAGTGCGTTACCGGCCTTTTGGGAATTGGGAATTTGAGGATTGTGGAGGATTCGGGGATTGGGGAGACTGGGGAGGGGGGGGGGCTAATTGTGATTTCAAAAAGACCCGACTATTTTTCAGAGAATACTTTAATTTATTTACGTATTAGTTCTAGTCCTTAATATATTTTGTTTTTGGCACTTGTTAAATAGATTTAAGTTATGATTGAACTGGCGTAAACTGTGTTCAAAAGTTCCTAAAAGATAAAAAAAAGAATCGACGTTGAATTGCCAATATTCATTTGATTTGTATAGTCTTGTAGTTTCACCTATTAGGCCTAGTGATCTTGAAATACCCGATCGTACGGCGCGTCGCGTTCCGCGCGCGCCTCAAAGAGCCATCAGACCACCACAGATGGGGCCCAATACGGACGATGCCGATTCGGAGTCGCGGAGAACCTAACGGGTAACCGGGGCTCTGGCTCGACGTGCAGGAGAAGGAACGGGGTGGTTTTTAGTCGGTAAGAGTCTGACACTCCCTCCCGCCTCACCCAGGCGGGAGCAGTCATTCGATGATTTTCCCCCCTTAAAAAAAAGTGATCTTGAAATACTCATTAACACGTTAAACGCCATGGCAGTCACCGGTGACCGACATTAGCGGAGGATTTGCCTTCAATAGTTTTTTATTGGCAGCCAATGCCTTAACGATAGGTACGAAGTAAAGCGAGAGAAAACCGGAATAATGAACGTTTATGTACTTTCTCATTTCCTCAGGGCTGCGTTCTTCCAAGGTCAGATTGAGCAACCAGTACGGAGTCTGACAAGTTTGCTCACACACGAGGACATCCCAGTCCTTGTTGCTGTAAACTCCAACGGAGTCTACGTTATAGATGACACTGAAAGCGTGAGTAATAGTAGTAATAGATTTTACTTAATAGGGTATTTCCCTACATTTTATTTTAATGTCCGTCTGGTACATTAATTTAACTTTAGACACGTATTTTTTTCTTTCTCACAAAATTAAATACTTTCGATGACATAATTATTAATTTGAAATATCGTGTGACGTCACAGCGTGCCACATTTTGTAGCACGTTATGACGTAACAACCTCCCACTCCTAAATTTAACGTCATTTTATCTAAGTATTGCAACTTAATACGAGAAAATAATAAAATACGTGTCTAATATTTTTTCATTATCTAACTGATGGACTAATTAGATTCTTAATGTTGATACCCTGGAAACTACCCAATTCGATTAACGGTATATTTGTTGAGAACTCAAATTGCCTGATGTTTGCGACTTTCTACAATATAATAACAAGCTACTGCATACAAAATGTAACAATATTTGTGTATGGGATTTATATTTAATAATTTACCTCTATATACGATCGAACAGTTAATAATGCCGTGTACGTAAGATTCAGAGAATTTTACTGTATATTTTTTTATGGGATAAACCGGTATACGAGCAGACGGATCACCTGATGGTAAGCAATCGGCGTCGCCTATGGACACCTGGAACACCAGAGGCGTTACAAGTGCATTACCGGCCTTTTCGGATTAGGAATTTGAGGATTGTGAGGGATTCGGGGATTGGGGAGACTGGGGAAGGGGACCCGGGTAATTGGGCCTCCGGTAACCTCACTCACTCGACGAAACACAACACAACGTTGCTTCACGTCGGTCTTCTGTGAGGCCGTGGTATCACTCCGGTCGAGCCGGCCCATTCGTGCCGAAGCATGGCCCTCCCACACTTATAAATTGCTGAATTTTTATCAAAAATCCTCTGCGCATGCTTTTCCTGAATAGTAACAATACTTTTCACCATACAGACGGTCTTACTGGGGCTTCTCTACGAAGAGTTGTCCTGGGACTTTGGATTACCTTCAGACGACGGCGAGGATTGCTTACCTTGCCTGTTCCTGCAGTTTATGGTGGTGGAAAACGGACTCCGCGTGTCCAAAATTCTACAGGTAACAATTAGCACCTTCATTTATAAATAAAAAAAATAAAAAACAATTAGCACCTTCTTTTGACTGCAAGGTTGGTGCGGTGTCGCGAGTTCGATTCCCGCACGGAACAACTCTTTGTGTGATCCACAAATTGTTGTTTCGGGTCTGGGTGTCATGTGTATGCGAACTTGTATGTTTGTAAACGCACCCACGACACGGGAGAAAATCTTAGTGTGGGGCAACGATTTATAAAAAAAAGAAAGAAAAAGATTTATAAAAAAAGAAAGAAAAAGATTTATAAAAAAAGAAAGAAAACGATTTATAAAAAAAGAAAGAAAAGATTTATAAAAAAAGAAAGAAAAAGATTTATATAAAAAGAAAGAAAAAGATTTATAAAAAAAATAAATAAAAAAGCCTTTTATTTCCTTCAGAAAATGCACACTTACAATACCAATTGTTTTTTTTTTTAGCAACAAAAATTTTTAGTGCATAAGTTTATAAGTTAATGTTTCCAGTTTTATAATTCACGATTTTTATATGTTATACTATATATGTTGTCGCGGAGAACCTAACTGGTAACCGGGGCTCCGGCTCGACGTGCAGGAGAAGGAACGGGGTGGTTTTTAGTCAGTAAGAGTCTGACACTCCCTCCCGCCTCACCCAGGCGGGAGCAGTCATTCGATTATTTTCCCCCCTTAAAAAAAATACTATGTATGTAGGAACCCCTCTGCAGGTAAAGGCCTCATTTACTATCAGTAAATGTTTCACTGTTCTTGCTAAGTACTACTTCTACTTATGTCCACGTTTCAATTTTTCAGGTATTTTCAAAGCAAGCCATAATGATGGACACTTTGATAGAACACTTTGCGGGCGAGTACCGCAAAAGGCTCGGTCAGGAGACGCCGAGCGACCACGCCAACTACGACTACCATTCTGGTAAGTTGTACCTATATATTTGTTTGTTTTTATGTATGTATGTATGTGATTGAACATATTGTGGAAGACAGAAAAATACATGACAGTTGATACACTTCATTGATCAAGGAGTTGACTTCATGCAGGTCAATCGACCGGTATTTATCATTATAGCCAATTTAGCTGCCAGTATAGCCACCTAGAATAAGTTTAATATTGCTCAAAGAAACATATGATGATTATGAACCATAGCTGGGCACAGTTAATCAAATAGTTAACTTAGCTTCGTTAAACGTTAAAACGTTACATTTCGGAAGAATTAACGTAAGTTAACGTTAATCGTTAATCCGTTAATATGTGTAAAATGACATTTTTATATCGTTCGTGAACTTAAAAAACTAAAAAAATATTCTTCGCAGTTTTTGCACTCGCACGCGCCGGCCAAATATATCTAGTTTTGTACTTGTTTCCGGCATTTCATACTTGTCTTTTTTTTCTTTTTTTTTTTTAAGGGGGGAAAATCATCGAATGACTGCTCCCGCCTGGGTGAGGCGGAAGGGAGTGTCAGACTCTTACTGACTACAAACCACCCCGTTCCTTCTCCTGCACGTCGAGCCGGAGCCCCGGTTACCCGTTAGGTTCTCCGCGACTTCATACTTGTCTGAACCTGTTTTTCGCGCCGCGGCCGTGCGGTAGATAGTAGGCATTGGATTAACGATTAACGGACTTCTGCATTTTAACGGAAGATAACGTGTCCACTGTCCGTTACCATTTTTAAAAGTTAACTTAAAAGTTAATCCATTAATCAAAATGTTAACTTCGTTAATTAACTATTAACAGATTAACAGATTAACGAGTTAATGCCCAGCTATGTTAGTAACTAAAAATTGCGGGTGAAAGTCCCGTGGCTTAAAACTAATAGAGCTTTCCCGTGAGTAGGTAACCAGCGATCTTTAGTTCATTTAGTATGTCTCACGATAGTTATTATCAAATATTTGATGATTTTGGTAAGATGTTAAAGATAGACAACTTTAAATAACAAAATTTATTATTTATATATTTACTTTAATATTGTATACATAATTATTGTTATATGTAACTATATACCTTTTTCAAATATACCTACCTATATGTATAGTGTTTATTGAATATTATGATTGTGAGTTTTGTTATTTATTATACTGGTACATTATCTATTTATAAAGGTTAAATCATCTGCTACTTTCATCTCTGCACTACTTAAAGGTTGACTGGGAGACAATGCCCAAGGCATTAAGTCCACCTGTACACAATTGTTGTATGAAGTTGTAATAAATTAAAAAATCTCTTTATTCCCAGATTCCGGTAGCATATCCCTTCCTCCACTATCGAGACCAGATTCTCCCCAACGAAGACTCGCAAACAAGTTATCTCGCTTAGCCTTAGCTACTCATGACGGCAGAGGCAATTTGCTAGGTGGAGCTGGAGACTGGAACACAGACCTGAATTATCCACGGCCTTCTTGGATATTACCCAAGCATTAGAATGGAATTTGTAGTCCAAATAGACAGATATAAAACAATAATAAATGAATTTGATTACTGTTTGTAAATATTCGGAAATTGAATCAATTTTCTGCCTGCCTGCCTCGTTGGCCGAGTGGTCGCAAGTGCGATTGCCGGGCAAGGGGGTTTGATTCCCGGGTCGGGCAAAGTATTCATGGATTTTTAAATATTGTCAGTAGTAGCACGGAGTCCGGAATTGTGCCCGGTATATGGCAATAGGCTCACCCCCTATTACATGGGACTCGTAACATAAATAGTGAAAAGTGGGTGTTACATTGTACAGTGGTATAATGTACACCTCTGCCTACCCCTTCGGGGATAAAAGGCGTGATGTTATGTTATGTTATGTATATTTAGAAGACTTGATTGTGAATCTTATTACGCAGTGTGAAGATCGCCTCCCACTTACAAATTGGAGGAAATAATTTCAGCCAAGCACATTAATTTGCTGTTTAGGTATATATGTCAATTTATTATACATATAATGAATAATGAATAATGTATGTACATAACTACATATTAAGGTGTGGTTTTATGAAGACTTACATTTTGTAGAATTATCTAGAACAAATATATAAAATCAAAACCAGAGAGTTACGGGTCTGATCGATAAAAAAAAACAAATTTTATCTATAGAATGTAAATGTTATATGTATATTATATATGTTATTGTAAATTGTAAATAAAATTCCTCATTTTTTAATAAAAGCGTTTTAATTATAATTTGAAATCCAATAGAGATTAAATAGTAAATGAATAACATAATTATTTATAACTGTTACTATTATGTTCTATAACAATATTAAAATATAAAACATAGCGTACCTTCACGGTAGCGTCGCAAGGTAACAGGTTCCAAAAGCGAGTTGCGCGCAATTTATTTTAATCAATCCTTACTAATATTATAAATCGGTAAGTGAGTTTGTTTGTTTGTTCCACTTTCACGCCGTAACTACTAAACCGATTGCTTTTAATTTTTGCAGAAGTAAAGTTAGAAGTCCGGGTTAAACAATAGGGTACTTTTTATCCCGAAAAAAAAAAATATATTCCCGCGGCTTATAATTCCGAATTATAAGCCGCCGGTAAAAGCTAGTGTAAAATAAAATGAGATTTGCGTCGTTGCTTCCACCAGCACAAGTGGTGCATAATGCATGTCAAAATTTTTGTTATTTTACAGCTGTCATAAGACCTAATCACATAGGTTCTACGGTTTGTTCACGTTACTCGACTACTTTCGAGCAATAATAGGGGCCAATAACCTTTAACAGCATTCAAAGCGACCGTTGCAGTACAACTATATTAAAATAAAGCCCGTTAAAAGTTAAATGCTTTTCTATCCCTTTCATTCCGGTGGTGAAGATATGTTGCTTTGTTGAACTCCTGGAGCAGTGGGTGTTTATCCAGGTAATCTAACAGACCCTTGAATCTAGGTCCAGACAGGTCTCGGTGGCGTGTCAGTCTCACCTCCAACGCATGCACTTTGAAGGATAGTTCCGCACTGCAAAATGAAATGAGATTAATTTTAGCAATATAAAATAGGATTGACTATTGCTGGGACTGGACAATTGTCTCGTCAGTCGAGTGGTCGCAACTTCAACTGGCGAGTTAGGATACTCGTGATAATTCTCAGATCGGGGTGAAGGAATTTTATAGGGTAGGGTTAGGGGGTTATAAGGTAAAAAAAATCAGTAATTGCGCAGAATTTGAAATTATTATTTTTATCCTACATCGCACATGCGAAGTTTACAATCGAATTAACACGGATAGAAAATCCCAACGAGCAACTGTTGGGCAGAAAGCCCGCCAGGCACGATCACCTCGCCTGGTCGGAGGATCCTCTTTTTCCAACCTTAGAGAACTTTACTCTCAGTTCCCTAAAGTAGTACCTAATAGACTGCAGCTCTTATTACATCGGACTTATTACCCAACTGATGAAAAGTAAATGTTACATTAAAGATTTGAAGAACTTGCCGATTTCTTTGGGGTTCGAAATTAAAAGAGGTGTCGATAGATATCTCATATAGAGGTAGAGGTATAAGGGAATCGAGCAACTAATAGGTAAGCGATGCTGTACATACCTTGTAGCGAAGTAGGCACTCTCTTTTTCTGGCGTGAGGATGAACTGGTTGGCTAAATACCACAGCCTCTTCGCTTTATATTCAGCATTGAACTGAAAAGTAAACGCAAATTCAATAATTAATATGTATAACTAGCTACTTCCGCGCGGTTTCACACGCTCTGCTCAGCTCCTATTGGTCGTAGCGTGATGTTTTATAGCCTATAGCCATCCTCGATAATTGTGCTATACAACACAAAAAGAATTATTCAAATCAGACTTGTAGTTACGGAGATTAGAGCGTTCAAACAAACAAACAAAAAAAACTAACTCTTCCGCTTTATAGAGGTATAATAGTAATTCAGAATTAATTGCTCGATAGGAAAAGATATAAAAGAATATAAGTATTTTCCTACCCTGGGTGTACCACAATTATAATTTTAACTCGAGGGACAGTAATATTTCTAACATTGTAAAGAAACTAAACGAATTCTGAAATTGTAGATCGTTATTTAGAGCCGATAGGTGCTTAAATAATTAATAGATGTGACTAATATTTCACGAAAGTCTACAAGCAGTTGGATCACAGTAAAAGATCAGCGATCAGCGACACCTGCGAAATTACCTACCTATTTTGAAACATGACCTTCATTGAAATATGTTAAATTAGCTTTTACCCGCGGCTTTTCCCGTGTATTTCTGTTTAACCCATGGGCGCAATTTTCAGGGTAAAAAGTATCCTATCACCTAAGACAACCTGCCTGTACCTATACCAAATTTTCGTAATTTACATTGCTTATACGTCAAATTCATTCACTAGTTTCAGCGTGATTTACGGAAAAACATCCAAACAAAGAAACTTTCACATTATCTTAAATTGTAATAACCGTCTGCCTCACTGGCTGTGTGGTCGCAAGTGCGACTGCCGGGCAAGGGGTCTCGGGTTCGGTTCCCTGGGTCGGGCAAAGTATTACTAGGTCTGTAAAAAACCTCAGTAGTAGCACGGAATCTGTAAATGTGCCCGGTATATGGCAATAGGCTAACACCGTATTACATGGGACTCATAACATAAGTAGTGAAAAGTAGGTGATACATTGTAGTGGCATAATGTGCACCTCTGCCTACCCCTTTGGGGATAAAAGGCGTGATGTTATGTTATGTAATAACCGAGCAGTTTTGGAAAAATAAAAAAATACCTTATCAAATCTCTCTTGCACTAAATTCTGTCTGACCAGCTGTTTGGCTTTGAAGTCGTTGATACACTGTTCCCTGATCAGCGTAGCTTCTTTCACGGAGATCTGAGAGCCTGTGCCATGTCCCGAACCGAACATACGAGCGAGGTAAGGAGCGAGAGGATCGATCTCAGCTTCCTTTTCTCTTTCTGTCACTTCAGCTTTTTGGATTTCCTGGAAATTCATCGAAAGGTCTTAAGGTGCTTGATTGATGTAGATATGTTTGTAATTTAAGGGTATTTGCTAGCTAACTAAACAGTATCTGAGGAACCACACATTTTACAGATACTAAACAATAGGATATATGTAACTGGCCAAATTATATATCTAATAATAAAAAACTATCATATTTGATTCTTACCCGCTCAGTCCAGCCTTTCTTTGCGGCCTCATTTCTCTCTGTGTCAAAGAGAGCGACGTACAGTATTGGTTCCTTCAGTTCACGGTGTCTTTGTCGAAGGTAGCTGTTTACATCTGTTTCCCGATCTCTAATGTGCTTCGTGGTTTGATATTCCCAGTCTATATTCTCACAGAGAGCGTAGTACACGTCTAGAGGGCGAGGTTGAGGTGCATTCGGATCCGCCTAAAATGAATTAGGTGAGTAGTAAGTTTTTAATAGGTCTACATTTGTGGAATAAATATGCAGAATTATGCTTTAACGCTTTTATCTTTAGAAGGACCTCGCGTCCTTTACCAAATATAGCGCAAAAGGTATACGAGAATCGATAGTTGAAAATGTGGAAGCAAAAATGTTTAGTGCCACTTAGATGGATTATAAAATATTCTAACTTAACAATAATATCAACTAAAATCGCGGGTTAGTCACGTGAATATACTGAGAAAAGTTCTGCTACTCTGCGCGGTCGCAGCGATGTCGCGCACGTTGCTCATGAGGAAGAACCCCTCTGTGGTTCGAAACTAGTAGAGCTTTTCTCAGTATATTCATGTGAATAACCCGCGATTTTAGTTAATTTATTATGTCTCATGATAGTTATTATAAAAACTTAACAATAATACTTACAATATAACCAGATGTTTTATCCGGATAGAATAGGATTTTTCCGCCAGTTTCTGCCAAGTTCGGTTTGATGAAACTCCTGGTATCATTTGTGACAAAGTTGTAAGCGTACTGGTACAGGAGCTCTATAGTATTTTCCTGAATATGGAAGATCTTCTTCCAAATGTCCTTATTAGCTGGGATGTCGTAGTTTCGACTGTAAGTTTCTGTGATGTCCTTCACTTGGCGTTTTGGCTCGAGTTTGGTTCCTTCTGTGTAAATTATTATGCGAGATTCCAATCTGCAATTGGGGTGATATATTTAAGTGAGGGAGAGCTATGCATCGGCACGAATGGGCCGGCACGACCAGAGTGATACCAGGGCCTCACAGAAAACCGACGTGAAGCAACGCTTGCGTTGTGTTTCATCGAGTGAGTGAGGTTACCGGAGGCCCAATTACTCCCTTTCAGTAATCTCCCCAATGTAATAAATCTTGTTATAAATAACATACTTTTAAATATAACGTTCACATGTTACACCAAAAACCTTTAAGAATGTAACAATAGAATGGAAAAATCTACTATCCATTTGAAAGAGATTAAATTAACAATATCATATCATTCTCTTATCTCACGAGCGCGGGTGAGCCATAGCTGTAGTTGTAATGCGTATAGACATGCGTGAAGCTCATTCATAGGCATGGCGAGCGTACGCAAACAAAGACAATGTGCGTGCACATTTACCCACACAAATATGGCGCACCTGCGCTTTTGAGATAACCTCTATAATAATAATCTTAATATATATAAATCTCGTGTCACAATGTTTGCCCTCAATGGACTCCTAAACCACTTAACCGATTATAATAAAATTCGCACACCATGTGCAGTTTGATCCAACTTGAGAGATAGGATAGTCTATTTTTCATTAGGGCACAGTAGAACAGGGTAGAGTAGGGTAGAGTAGATTAAAGTAGGGTAGAGTAGGGTAGAGTAGGTTAGAGTATTACGCGGTACGAAGTACTAGCTGACCCGGTGGGTCAGCTAGTTCTTTTATATACTACGTTTAAATAAACCGACGTCGACCCCCTCTTTTTTGAAGTCGGTTGATTAATATACTAAAACCTTCTCCTAAATGTAACAAATATTTTGTAAAAACCGCATCAAAATTGGTTCAGTCAATCGCGAGATAATAGCGCACAGGTCAAACTGAGACCTTCTTGTTTTCAAGTCGATAAATTAAACCAATGAATTTAATTGACAAAACTAACCTGTCATCTCGATCTTTGTAATGTTCTTCAAATGTCAGAGGAGTGCACACCAGCTTCAAAAGGTGGTCCACTCGAGGGTAGTAGTTGAACTCCATCACGCGATCACCCTCAACTGAACAAGGTGGCGCTTCCATGGCGTATGAATGCTCTAAGGGTGAACAGTAACGGGCAAAAGATTAAAATTAAATAAAATTTTACAAAACACTTTAACGGCCCCAAAAAAATCGAACCTCCAAGACCCCTTGATCGATAATGGCGATTGTTATCAATATAGCTATTAGAATCTTGCAGTTTCCCGTTGCAAAATCCTCGTGCACAAGAGAGAAAAAAACCATATATGCGGTCGAATTGAGAACCTCCTCCTTTTTTTGTAGTCGGTTAAAAATAACCTGTATCAGATTCAGCATCATCTCTAGTCAGTTTTAAGTGTGGGAGAGCCATGCTTCGACATGAATGGGCCGGCTCGACCGGAGTGATACCACGGCCTCACAGAAGACCGACGTGAAACAACGTTGTGTTGTGTTTCGTCGTGTGAGTGAGGTTACCGGTGGACCGATTACCCCCCCCCCTTTCCCCAATCCCTGAATCCCCAACAATCCTCAAATTTCTACTCCAGAAGGCCGGTAACGCACTTGTAACGCCTCTGGTGTTCCAGGTGTCCATGGGCGACGCCGATTGCTTACCATCAGGTGATCCGTCTGCTCGTTTAGGTACCAGCTTATCTCACAAAAAAAAGTCAGAAGTACTTATAGCATCAAATCGCTCCGTTGCGAAGTGAAAGAAAGACAAAAACCGAATATATTTATACAGTAAATTAGGACTCTTACTCAAAAGGTGATCTCTCCTGCCGACGAGAAACGTTTCCTTAACCTGTCGCGTCACATGATCCAATCTTACAAAATCCATTTTGTCTTCTCTCTGCTTATACCATTCATATCTGGAATTTAATTTGTTGTGTTTAATATAAACTTAATTACAATATAACAAATAATAAAAACTTGCTTTCTTACTTATATTACTTTCATTAATAGGTATCATCAGCTTTTCGTAAATACTATTTACAACCAATGAAAATAAAATTAAATGAACATCTTACGTAATCAGCGGGATACTGAGAGCGTAGTCTTCAAATATCTTAACCCGTTTCACGATCCCGTCGTTTTCGGAATACGGCGAGAATTTCTCAAGCAACACCCTTTTGTAGTGGATGACTTTGTGGCTCCCTGGGTAACGCTGTTCATATTCTGGAAAGGATAGATGAGCAGAACATATGGGATTAACGTTTATAGATCAGATTTAGAAAATATGACTGCCTCGTTGGCCGAGTGGTCGCAGGTGCGACTGCCGGACAAGGGGTCTCGGGTTCGTTTCCCGGGTCGGGCAAAGTATTACTGGGTTTTTAAAAAATCTCAGTAGTAGCACGGAGTCTGGAAATGTGCCCGGTATATGGCAATAGGCTCACCCCCTATTACATGGGACTCATAACATAAATAGTGAAAAGTGGGTGTTACATTGTACAGTGGCATTAAGTGCCGTAATGTGCACCTCTGCCTACCTCTTCGGGGATAAAAGGCGTGATGTTATGTTATGTTATGTTATTTAGAACATATTTTAAATAGTTAGTTTCGACAATTTTATCCTTTATCCAGATGCTATTGTAGTACTTATGGAACACTTATTTTAACCCAGTTATATAGCTCAATCATACGAGCTTGTAACCACACATCACTTACAAAACTTAATGATTCCTTATTACTATTGTCCTAATATTTTGACAACCCCTTTTAGATTGTAGGGAAATGATTATTTTTTTTATTGTATAACCATATTAATTGCAAATCATTAAGACACCTGGTCTACCCACCATCCCCAGTGATATCTAGTTTCTCAACCCAGCTGAACGGCATATCCAAGTGCTTCTCAGTGTCCACTGCAGTTCTCTTGTCACTAGTGTCGATGCCAACGAGCTGACGCCTATAGAAGGGTTCTCCAGCCAGGAGATGTTCCCAACAAGATATATCTGCGAGGTCATAGTTTAGTTCTGCAAGACTTTCTTCTGGTTCCTTCTGGACATTTACCTGGTAGTAAAAGACTCAAGTTTTAAAGACAGGAAGTGCCTCTTTCAGTACCTGATAAACTTATATGGTAGATAGTTCATACAAATTGCGTTCTGTAATTTAACTAGTATATAACGGTTATCCAGACATTGCGAAACAGGTCCTTAAAGACCTTACCTCTATTATAGGTATAATTTCGGATGCGTCCATTTCAAGATCTTATGCAGAAGGTCATAAAGTAAACGGAGTTTTGTATATTGAGTACTCCTCATAGGAATAATAGTAAATTGTATGGCATTTAAAGTTCACCAACTTTGATCTTGGCTTAAATATTCTTTGGAAATTGATTGTAGTCTACATACTGACTTACATAATAATTCTCATGATTGTAGACGCTCTCGATGTGTTGGTACTGCTTAGCGTCCAGAGGGTATCCGTTACCCTCACTGGGCTCAATGAAGAACGGTTCCTCGACACCCATGAAGTGAGGCAGTACCAGTATCCACGCGTGTGTGCGCCATCCATCCATCTCATCAGGAGGTGGTTTTTCTAATTCCTGGAATGTTAATACGCAGCGTTGAAAATAATTCATAGCTAAGATAGTTAAAGACAGCTGCTCTACTATCCAAACTATAGACTATATCCACTATCCATACTCCATACCAAGAACGCTCCATTGCAACGTAAAAGTATCCACAAACAAACACATCGTCACATTTCTTTTCATGAAATAGGGGGCAAGTGAGCAGTAGGATCACTTGATGATAAGCGAAAAGATCCACCAATGGACACTATGGAAACTCGCAACATCAGAGGAGTAATAAGTGCGTTTTACCCATTATTTTCGATGGAGTAGGTATGCTCTTTTCGTAAAGGTTTAAAGTGCATTCTATTTTTAATGTTATTCAGGATGTATGGTACTCACAGCTATTTTCTTTTGCCTCGCCCTTTCAATCTTGTCCTTTTCTCCTTGTATCTTATTGGCTTCTTTGGTATCCATGTCCTTACAATATTTGGATGTGAGGTCTGGGAGCGGCAACAGCTTGTACCGCGGCTCTTCTTCTGGCGGTGGAGGTTCCTCGATGACCTATCAATACAGAAGAAATAAAAACAATTTTTTTTTTCTTTTTGTTTACTACTTACGATTGAAGTTTTTTTCGTCTAACAAGCTTCTTTACAAATGAAACGGTTCGGGTTTGCGGACTGTAGGAAAAATTACCTAAACTGCAGGCCTAGCCAAGATATAATGTACAAGCGATATCGTTATTAAAGTATGATAATGTTGGAAATGACACAAGTTCAATGCTAAGATTAGGACTTTTTCTGCTGCGGAAAGAAAATAAAATTCAAGGTGAATCTTCCGTATAATGATGCACCTATGTGATGCATTTAACATTTGAGGGGTTAATAGTTTGATTGAGTTATTAAATTTGGAAATAAATTAATACCATACATTATGAAATCGATAAGAAATGTGTTACAGTAGAGACAATTTTTATCACCCTTCCAAACCAAAAACTGGCGTTAAATTAAGGATTTTGTCCATCCAAGTTTAAAAAATGTTTTTGCATCACCCTCTCCCCTCGCACGGGCCTGCAGACAGTGTGTAGCGAGCGTATGGCGCATAGCGTTCCGCGCGCGCCTCAAAGAGCCATCAGACCACCACAGATGGGGACAATTAAGAGCTGATTCCCGATGCGAAGCCGCGAAAGACTTAACGAGTTGCCGGGGCTACGACTTGGACTACGGCCACCGGTAGTTTTTTGTCGATAAGAGTCTGACACTCCCTCTCGCCTCACGCGGACGAGAAGGGGAGAAGTCATACGATGATAATCCCCCATTAAAAATTCACCGCCTCACCTCATTCTCATCAGGTATGTCGGGACATATGGTGCGGTATCTGATGGCCATACAGACGTCTCTGGTGGCACATCCCACCACTACGTAGGCATCGTAACCAGCCCCAATGAGCCATGAGACCAGTACATGTGCTAACTCGAAGGGGTTCGCGCTACGCCGGATGATTGCCGTATATGGGGAGATTAAGCGCTCCGGCTGCAAGAAAAGATTAGCGGGGTGATTAAAAAGTATTTGTTATTGGTTTTCACATACTGATATGGGTAAATACATGAGAGTATCTTTTCTATTATAATGAACTCGGAACACTATACGGTGTTACGTTTACGCGAAGGAGACATAGATGGCGTTAGTTGCATGGTCGTTGAGTTACGTCGTTAGCGGATTGAAAGGTTTCTTTTTATGATATTATGGCTTAAAAGTATGTTTTGTACTTTTAAGCCATAATATCGGATGTTAATGTCAACGTTAATTAATTAACGTCAATAAAAATGACCACCATTATTCTTAAAAACAGTAAGCAATAAATAACACGATATTTTGTCAAATTAACCAAAACAAAAAGTACAATATCAACCACTAATACTACAAAACATAATAGAGGTATAAACTCTTAAGATAAACTCTCTAAATAAATAGACAGTATTCAAAGTACCTCAACGCCCTCCCAAACTTATTAATACAAAAACAATACAAAAAAAGTTAAAGGGAAACCAATCGTTTATTAAAAAGTCTAACAAGAAAAGAACACCAACATCTTTGTGAGTGAAAAAAAGTTCGTTTATAAAAGGAGTTCCCACGATTATTACTGTTGGCTATCATAAATGTGGCCGGGGGTGGGGGGTGCCCCCAGCCTCCCACAAATTGAATTCAAAGTTGAGGGAAACAAAGTCCGCATTCGCAACTTTCGCGTCCAACTTTCACTTTTCATTGAAAACTTTTTAGTACTTTCGCTATCAGTTTTCTTTTTCCGCATTCGCTTTTACCTTTCGTGTTGTTGTGTTTCATTGTTTTTTATAGCGTTTGGATTACTTATTATTGTAAATAATTATTGTTGATTTCTTTTATATTTCGATTAGATCATCATCATCATCATCAACAGCCTATAAATGCCCACTGCTGAGCAAAGCCTCTTCTCACACGGAGAAGGTTAGAGCGTTAATCACCACGCTTGCTCAATGCGGGTTGGCGATTTCAAACTTATAATTAGAAATTATAAGTCCAGGTTTCCTCACGATGTTTTTCCTTCACCGTTTGTCAGTGGTGTCTAAATAATCTTAGAAAGTACATATAACTCGGAAAAAGTCACATTGGTACTTGCCGTTGGTAGGTTTCGAACCCGCACCCTCATGCATGAGAAGCGAGCGTCTTAAACCTCCAGGCCACCACGACACTTTCGATTAGATAGAGTACTGTTAAAATATATATATTATTTTGTACATTGTCTCATGTGGGACTTTTAAGGAGTCGCAAGCTTTATTCCTGCAGCTGTAGCCAAACGCATTTAGTGTTCTTCTCCGCTCGAATCTACATTTTGGAATGAGCACCTAGCTTCACCTAGCTTCACTGACGGACTGACTGACAGACTATTATTTATTTTGTATTTCTTGATGTTTCAAAGTACAAAATTATGGTTCAAGTAAAATAAATCCTTTGACTTTGACTTAGCGCTTGTCTACTTGTAGAGTAGAAAACCAAATTATATGGAATTGACGTAAATTTTGACACTTGTCATTGTCATCCCCATACATTTAGTTTTCTAAAGTGGCGTTTGGCTAAAGGCACTGAGTCGACACAAAGGATTATTTTTCCAGTACTGAAGTTTTTAGTTATCCTGAAATAGATAAGGTGTGTTGCTATAAGCTTGGTACTTTAAAACTCCTTTTTTAAATTTATTATTCTATTTAATATACCTGTATAGGTTTAAACCTATACGCTATAATATTATAAATGTGAAAGTTTCTTTGTTTGGTTGTTAGTCCGTCAATCACGCTGAAACTTGGTATACAGGCAGGGTATGGGTTGACTTAGGTGATAGGATATTTTTATTCCGATTAAATGCTTACATGGGATAAAACAGAAATCAAATTCTACGCGGACGAAGTCGGGGGAACAGCTAGTATTATATATTCTCAAATCTATATACACAAAACATAATATAGATGTCCCAATAATATTCTGTTTTAACTTTGATTGCTCCCTTTTAGAACATAGGCGTGATACTACAACGATCACTAATTCGGTTAAGAGGAGTAACAATACAATGGCTCCCTCCATTTTGATCACCACAGATTAAATGTAGCGGAAAGTAGTCGGCCGATGAAGATAGTGACTGATGGCAACCGTTGGCGACTGAAGATAATGATTGGCGCCACGTCACGCTCGTTGGGGGTCAGCAGAACAATAGACTCGCAATGATACATGTGTTTTAAATTAATTATCTTGCTGTGGTACTTGTTTTATATGAGATGGGTATAAAAAAGTGCTGATGATATTTTAAATAAGTACTGATAGAATCTCTTCAGGTTCTATACCAGGATAGGAAAACTATTAACGTAATTGAAGACTGACTATGTGACTTGTATTTAACTCAATCTAATTACGTTTTAGGTACAATAATGTAACAGACAAGAAGTAAGTGTAGGTAACTTATCAGAAATCAGTCAATAAACATAACATCATAACATTGGGTTTTTAATCCTCGAAGGGGTAGGCAGAGGTGTACATTATGCCACTGTACAATGTAACCACTTTTCACTATTTAAATGATATGTTATGAGTCCCATGTAATAGGGGCTGAGCCTACTGCCATATACCGGGCACGATTCCAGACTCCGTGCTACTACTGAGAATTTTTTAAAAACCGAGTACGACGTTGCCCGACCCGGAAGTCGAAGCCGAGGCCCCTTGGCCGGCAGTCGCACTTGCGACCATTCGGCCAACGAGGCAGTCAGTCAATAATTATGCTCATATATGATTATAGGCCCCAGGCGTGGCTTGAAACTGGTCGAGATACCTTGTCGATAGTTAAGTCAGAAAATCAGTAACTTTTATTGACATAACTATAAACAAAGAACCAGACCTCACTTTCAACTCATTACCAAACACAAACCAAGTCGAAAATTATGCATGAGACGAGCGACATTACCTTCCCAATGAACCTAGGAACGTAACTAGCAAAGCTATTTATCAATTAACATTGTTCAAACAAGCTAGCTAGCCAACAGAACATGAAAACAATGTCAGCCTCCACAAACTGTGAATAAGAAATAGACACACAGATGTAGATTGTAGACACATAGAGGTTACTGAGGTTAGAAACGACAGTACGTGTTAATATTCAATTCAAAAGCGCAATTTACTTGGCAGTCATATAATATGTAGTGATTATGTGGTTTTTCATCTTTGTTTTGGTGTATATAGAAAGACAGTGTTTATAGATAATTGTACCATAATTGTACAAATGTAAAAGATCCAACAGTCAAACTATTTATGTATAGTTTGTTGGACATGGCGTTTAATTATAAGGCATACATTGTACCTTTTATTATTGAATAAATAATAATAGAGAATAATAGATTTTAGACCAGAATAATAGATTTTAGACCAGATCCCTGAGCACTGGTTTCCTGAATACTACCACCTTTGTGATATGCTAATGAATAATAATATAGTCTTGTTAATATTATAAATGCAACGGAGAATTATATTAATTCTGGTGGTAGTTCTCGGAGGCTCTTAGCTATTAGTACCTATAATGCATCAAGCGTGTCTTTGCATTGTTCTTACATATGCGTACAGTATTGAAATATGTATCAGAGACATTGTAGAACATACTTTTTTTAAAAAGAGTAACGAATAGAGTTTCTTGCTCGTTCTTCTCCATTCGAATCTACATTTTGGAATGAGCACCTAGCTTCACCTAGCTTCAATAACGCACTGACTGACAGACTATTATTTATTCTGTATTTGTTGACGTTTCAAAAGTACCAAAATATGGTATAATTGAAATAAATGCTTTGACTTTGCTCAAGATTGATATAGATTTCCTTTCTTTTTTTGACTAACTACGAGGGTGAAGCCGCTGATGGAAAGTTTAACCCGTATGATGATTTTAAAATTCTGAATAATTACGTTAAAATGTTGGTATGGTAAATAGTAGTTAGTTTATTGTCAGTAGGCGAACACTATATCAGATAATAATATTAAGTATTTTAAAAAATCTGTCACTCTTCGTTCGATTAGGGAATTTTGTCTGAGACTTCTTGGTCTTCTCTTCTTGCTCCACCGTCGTTCTAAGTGTTTTGTACTATAGATGCCTGTGAAGGATATAGCTACAGTAGGTTTTGTGTTCTTAATGGTTAATCAGGTTTTTAATGTTCAAATTTATGTTTCGGTATCCTATATTCCTATTCTAGTTCTGCACTAAGAGCAATGCCACTAAAATAAATAGTATTACGAGTAGGTACCTACGTATAAACCTTACCGTTAGCAAAGGCAGTGTGTATACGTACATATAATATTCAGCTCAAAAGCGCAGTATGAGGTGAACCACACACGTACATAGATATGTACGTACAGTAGGTACATATAGCCAGCTGTATAGCTGGTGCAAATTAGACCATGCCACGTCCCTCGCTTTGAGTCGCGCTTGACCAAGCGTTATTCGGATTTCGAACAAGACGCCCACCGCACTAGGGCTGCGACACATCCGTTCGCAACGTATCGATACTCAGTATCGATTGGGAGTCTCGAAGCTGCCGACGCGTAGTACGCCACTCATGCGAGACCGTGCTGTGACTCTAATTGAAAATGATGTGCCTAAGTCAATATCGATAGTCGATAGTTCACTACTTAGACCTACATTTTCGTGAAAATTTGTGTTAGACATCTGTTTTACACAAAGGATTAATTAGAGGTGTATGACATGTACGCTATATGTTATGTTTATATGATGAAGATGTACAAGTGCAGCAAAGTTACGAGGAGGGAAAACAAGATGGTCACTAAGAAGTAATTAATGTGCAGCCATTATTATACAAGACTATCACAATAATCGATTTATTAAGAATTACTTAAGATATAATTTAACAACTGACCCACAAAATATAGATTCTTTCTTTTTTTGTTGTTCACATCAATTCGAAACTTAACCAAAGTATCTCAATAAACTAAACTTTTACTTATATCCTAAACGAGAAAAAGCTAAAGTCACACCCACAAAATATATATCTAGTAAAACACCCCTTCACGTAACATAAACATACGACATAAAAGACCACATCCTCCGGTCCACGAGTAGTGCAGAGAACGGTATTTTTTATCGACAAATAAAACTAAACACGTTGATAAAGGAGCGCAGCGCGGGGGCGCTTTCCAAGAACGGCAGTCCGCGCGAGTG